>JALMQS010000058.1:704554-848038 GCA_024734495.1 Forficula auricularia
GGGATAAAAGTGCTCGACCGATCGATAATTTCAAACATTTCAACGATTTTCATAAATATCGATTTCAAAATTTCAGGAGGATCTTAAAATTTTCAAATTATTATCGTTATTTCAAATATTTCTATAAGAAAACATTTTTTGTTTTGAAAAGTATATTGGTTCTCGAAATGAAATGAAATTGTTGCATAGTTTCAAGAGGCAATTAAAATGAATGATTTTTCCGAAAAGGGTGCAGATAGAAGGTTTGAAGTCCCTGCCTGGTATATCTTCCAGTTCAAGCATGTCAAAGACAAGTTCAGACGAGTTTTAGTCGAATAAAAATTGTTCTCGCTGAGGAACTATTAAAATAGTAATAATACAAAAAAGGAATAAATAAAGATGATTCGAGAATCTTTGGACTAATCCATTTCTAAGAACTCTCATATAATATAAGATCGGAAATAACTAAGTGTGCTAATAGACAAGTCATAGCTTGCTTATAGCAATAGAATTAGGAGAAATTTAACATTTTCTTATTGGACAGGCTGATTCACTGTATGAGAGGATCGATTTCCATCTCAGGAACTGTGAAGTTTAAGTCACAAGATTTAATTTCTGATTCCTACTCTCACTCACACAAAGCAGTATCCGTTTGGGGCGAAGGTCCCAAAATATATTTTTAAAAAATCTAATATTAAATTTGAAAAATATCAAAAATGATGCCGTATTCGATAAATTTGCAAAAAAAGTGGAGATTAAAATAAAATTTCAAAAAAATGAAGGGTATTTTTTTGTGCAACATCCCCTGGTTGAAAAGTCACCAACCGCCACTACTATATATAAATAAATACAAATCTTTTAAATAAACAATCTTCAAACGTATAATAAAAGAATTTCTCCCTTTACCAAAGATTTATTTAAATTTATAAAACAATCAATAATTATTTTTTAAATCCTTAAGCATTTAGACTTTTCAGTTTTCATTTCTAAAAACAATAACTGAAATAAAAAAAATCCAACTACTATGATAATAGAGACATTTAAAATATCATAGAAGTATTTTTATTTGATACAAGATTTTACCCTGGAGGGAGAGAAGGAACAATTTTGAATAATTGGTCCCAATGTGAATTCGTCTCTCTCTCTATATGAGACATTAGCTTGTTTAAGCCCCCGCGGGAAATAAACAACAACAAGCATCTTTGTTAAAGTTGCAAACGAGTGGGATTCTTTGCGAATAAATAAACATTGCTCTTCATTTATTAGTTAATTGCTTCCACCAGTTGATTGAGAGGAAGGTACACGTAAATAACAAGAGATACGAGACAATATATCTAAAGATATTAAACGCTTCTTCTATGTTTTCAAAATTAAAATTTAGGAAATTTAATGAGATATTTGGCTGAATTAAAATTTGATTAAGCATTTGTTTGAAACGACAAGTAAGATAGAGAAAGAAAATTATATTTAATAGAAGATAGTGAACTTTTGAACTTTATGCTTGAACCTAAACGAAGGTTATATTGGAGTTCATGGATGGGCAAGTTTCAATTTTTAGAATAATGAGATACGAAATTTCATTTAAATCAATTAGCGAATAAAGTGGAAATATTTTCAAGACATGGTACACCTTTTGCAACTATTCTTAATTTGATTTTTATGGTTCCGTTCAAAAGTAAAACGAGACCCTGTCTCGATATACAAGTTTATATTGTTCTTGCTCATAAAATATATAAAAAACAAACTTGAGAGCTCAGAGAGAGAAACAAAAAGGTTGTCCTCTGCTTGATGCAAATAAACATATACACATATATTCCGGTTGAGTTTTTTTTATCTCTAGACAGTCTTATAACTAATAAACCGTGCATTATATGGAAAAAAGTTTCAAATAAAGTTTGTTTATATCGAGGGGGAAACTAAACTACGCTATTGTTTGTCGACGTAGAACAAGCTTCCAAGGATATTTCAATGTCAAGTTCTGTTTTTTAAATGGAACCCTATATTTTTCTATACTTCTACTTAATCTACAAAAAAAACTGAACAACTTTCATAGGAACTATTTTTTATATGACATCAAATAAACAAAATACATGAATCAATTAGATCTCAAAAAAAAATCTTAAAAAATTATTAACTTAATTATCAAATAATAATGATTAAATAATTAATTATTAAATAAATAATTATTGAATCAAAAAGTCACAACAATAAAAATAAGTGTTTATAGCGATAATTAAAACTTCGTTGGGGGGGGGGGGGGGGTCAGATAGGCTAGTCGGTAGCGTATCATCCTGCTAGCCAAGTGGACCCGGGTTCGAATCCGACTCGAGGCATTCGGCTAAAATCTGACCCCCGGGGTAGAGACAAAAATTTAAAAAATATATAGTATCGTAAATTGGCTTATGGTAAGAAAGGCCGAAAAGACAAAAAAAAAACTTCGTTATACTCAGATTTAAGAGATTATTTTCTACTTAATTATTTAAAATTCTTGATTTTAGGTTAAAAATAAAATAAAATGAGAGAGTCTTCTGTTTTTTAAATAAAATAATTTTTTTAATTTATGCCTTCATCATCAGTCTATCACAAATATTTCAAAAATTAGTTACAAATTAAGATTTATACATAGAAAATTTTGAAATAATATATGAATATATATTCAAATCTCCCAGAGGAAACATGAAGAAAAAAGACATTATATATTTTTCAAAATTTTCTCATCGTATAAATCTTAATTTGCTATAACTAATTTGAAATATTTGTGATAGACTGATGATCGAAAACGTAATGCCTTCGAAACTATAGTCTCTAGAAATAATTAAAAAAATTATTTTATTTAAAAAACAGAAGACTCTCTCGACCCCATTTTACATTTTTAACCTTTTAGAAATAAAAACACAATTCTGTTACCATCGACAGTGAAATCTTTTATTCAACTAATAAAATTCTTGAGTTTAAAAAAGTTTATTTCTGATGTCAATCCAGTAGATAGTTATATTGTATTACCATAATACAAATGTAGCATTTTTTGTTGACGACAGAATTGAAATGGTCTTAATTTATAGTGAAAGTGGAAGAAATGTTATGGGGCTGCCATTGAAACAGGAAATGTAAAGGCCAAAATAAGGAAATTGGAACTGGAATTCATCCAGAAGACTTGCGATACACTCTGGAATGTCACAGACCAGTATCGTAAAATTATTAAATTATTTATTTAATAATTAATTATTTAATCATTATTATTTGATAATTAAGTTAAATAATTGTTAAAAATAATTATTAAGAATTCTTTTGAGATCTAATTGATTCATGTATTTTGTTTATTTGATGTCGTATAAAAAATAGTTCTTATGAAAGTTGTTCAGATTTTTTTGTAGATTAAGGAGACGTATAGAAATATATACGGTTCCATTTAAAAATCAGAACTTGACACTGAAATACCCTTGAAAGCTTGTTCTAGGTCGACAAACAATAGGTTAGTTTAGTTTCCCTCTCGATATAAACAATCTTTTATTTGAAACTTGTTTCCATATGATTCACTGTTTTTGAGTTATAAGACTGTCTCAAGATAAAAAACTCACCTGGTATATGTATATATATTATTTATTTTTTGGGACTATAGTTTCGAAGTCTTGGCCTTCATCATCAGTCTTTTTTTAATTATAAATATTATTTTTCATGAGATCAGTATCGCTTGGAAATTGAAAATTTTTTGTTCTTCCTTAGCCGAAAGCCAGTTAGAATTAAAAAACAATTCTCTGAACACATTCCTCTTAAATATATGTATCCCTTTTTTAACAAAAGGAAAGACGAACAATGATGGGGGGTGTTACCTTTTGCACTTTTTTCTTTTGCTTATCTAAATCGTTTGTGAAAGTTTTTTTTGCCGAGAGTAGCAGAATTTTTATATATTGAAGGAGACAATAAAAGAGTGTGTCTTCTGCTGAGTTATAAATTTTATTTATTTATAACAGAGACTATAGTTTCGAGGGCTTTGCCCTCTTCATCGGTCTATTACAATGGATTCACAGGAATTAATTTATGAACTATAGTCTCTTTATAAATAAATAAAATTTATAATTCCAGCAGAAGACACACTCTTTTATTGTCTCCTTCAATAAATCGATTGTTTTGACAGTACATTTTAAGTAAGTTGTTATTTGATAATTTTATTTTGCTGTTCAAACAAAGGTCCGAATTTTTATTGAATGATTTCAAAATTTCTAAAGATTCAATTGCTCATATCAATTTTGGATTTCTTTCTGCTTTAATTAATCTAATTCCTGTCCCTTCTCTGCTACTCAGGGCAAAATAAAAAAAATTTCAATTGAGTGCTCAAGCTTCCGATACAAATAGAATTAAATTTTTTAAGAAAATCTACAAGTGGGTGTCATCTATTAGATCTGAGATGGCGTGATTGTTTTTTACCTCCTCGGGAATCGAAACCGACTCCCAATAATAGCAATCCGGGCCAATCGGCTACCCTGTGATATGAACCCTCTCACAAAAAATATTTCACTGAATATCTTCATTTGTAAAATTTAACTCAACTACCTTTATTTAAGCTATATGGCATGACTATATATGTTCATATCAGTATTTATTTCCTGGTGGGAGAGGAGAGAACAAATATTATGCTCCGGGCGCCATTTGCCCTCGCTACGCCACACCTTTTAAGGGTTGTATTCACCCCATCAAAAATGGAACCCAAGTTTCAAAAATGCTATCCGGGCCAATGGCACAAAGACAATCGACATTTCGAACTTATATAAAAAACTGATTATACCTAAATTATTTAAAACTTCTTAACTTTCGTTTTAAAAATTTAAATAAATAAATAAATAGAAAAAAAATCGAACGGTAAGTACTCGGAAAAGCTATATCTTGATCGGCTGAATTTAATGAGATAATTTGAAACACAGTATTAATAATAATTAAACCTCAAAATTGTGACAAGTCTCATGTTTTTAACAAAGGAAATAATTTACTAAAAAATTTAAAGAGTGTGGAGCTATCAGCTTCTTAAAAAAAATTAAGTTTCTGAACCTCGGGTTTAAAAAAAAGTTAGTGTTCAATTAAATTGTTGTGTTTTCGATTAATTAGTGGACTGTAGATTAATAAATTATCTATTTTTCAAATGACCCTGATTTATGGATTTATGAAGGAATTTCAGGGAAGAATAAACCAATTATTGATAACAATTTTTTTATTTAATGAAAAAAGGAAGTAATATAATAAATTTTAGTAAAGAAAGTGGTCTCATTGACCAGATGAAGTGTGGTGGCGTCTTTTCTTGTGACGACGGCCTTGAAGATGGCGCTTTGTTCCGACTTGATGCCGAGGTATGCGTCCTTTTGTTGAGGCAATCAATTCGATTAATACGAATAGTTGCTTGTCTTGACGCTCTCTTCACGTTAAAGCTGGGAGATGCGACTTTTTGTTGAGGGCAATCAATTCGATTAATACGAATAGTTGCTTGTCCCCAAACGGTTCGGACCTTTCTAAATAATTTATAAATACAAACAGAATACCAATAAGAAATTTGAACAAAAGGAATTTGAATATAAAATAGAGTCAATAAAAAAAGAGTCTTACCTTGAGGTCCATGAAAATGCTTATTCTATAAAACAAATTGCGACTATTAGTGAACACTCAAAGTCCAAAAACAACATATATTAAAAAAGGTGTTTGGATATAAAAATGAGATGTTTCTTTGTCGCAGGTTTTAATAGAACAGGCCGTTCCGATGCGATCCAAAACTGACGCCTCAAATTTTAGTCAAATTGGTGATCGGAATCTTATTTTAATTTTTTCTTAAATTTGGTATTTTTAAATGTTTGTTTATAAATTAAATTTTGAATAATTTATATAGAAGTTAAGAGCGAATAAATGTCTAAATGTATTAATAAATTCGCGCGGGGTTTATTCGAATTTTTGAAAAATCTTTTAACTTTATTAAAATTAATGTTTTAAAATTATAAAAGAAAAAGCTGTAATATATGCAGCTCCAAGTGAGTTCCGCGTTTTGAAACAATTTTTACTTTTTTCTTCCAATTTTTGTTATATAATATCTTTTTTATCAAACCTGACCTATAATCGACGCTAAGTACAAACGTACCAAGTAGATAACCAATATCTCTTATTATTATTATTATTACATACTTTATAATAAAATATCAATAAATAATGCTTCTCTTTCATTTGATTTTATCCACTTTATGATCCTCAATTGTGATCCCTGCTTTATTTTATTTCCTTCCTATTTATTCCATTGTCTCTTCTTCACTTTACACTTTGACCTTCATTCATACCTGAGATAAAACATACCTATACCCACTTATTAAAAAAATATTATTTCTGTGTCTCTTAAAACTCAAAAAAAAATCTTTACTCATAAAAATTTCATTTTCAAATGGTTTTATTTAAATCGATAGTTAAAAGATTTACGGTTTGAGGATTAAAATTTAATTTAAATTTTTTTTATTTAATTTAAATTTTTTTTTTTGTTTAATGTGTGGATCTCTATAAATGCTATTAACTTTTTATATATGGTCATTACTTATTTATTTATTTATTTAACTATTGAATGTACGAGAGAAAAGAGAATGGAATTAAAATTTAAAGGTCAATTAAATATATAAAGTGATAGAATAAAAGCAACTGGCCATTTACTTTTTTAAGAGGGAAATAAATAGCCCGTCGGAGAATGCCATGAAACACTGCCTATTGTAGTGTTTCTCAATCTTTTTACTCTCGTGACAGATTTTCGGAAGAAATTCCTTTTTACAGAACACCTACGTATTCTCATAAAAAATTTAAATAAATGATAACAACGATCGCAATCGAATATGCCACCTTAGGAATAACAATTAAATTGAATTGCAAAACAATATGAAAGCTGTTACCAGACAGAGCAATTTTTTGTCAGCGAACTGTATGACCTAGAAAGCTGAAATTCGACTAAAATATTCATTTTATTAATATCAACTTGTGTGTTGAATCTCTGCTCTTTAGTTACAACTGTTCAAGAGCTACTCATATAATACATTTTTCGATTTTTTTCGTTATTGTTTAATTTTCTGCATTTTTCACCCTTATGTTTTTGAAACATTAAAACTCTAATCAGACCTTTTTTTTGAAAATTTATCAAATAATATTTTTTAGAAAAAAATAAATGAAAAATAATGTCTAGAATAAGAATATATATGTTGCAGTAAAAACCCCTTTTTAGTAAGAACGGGTTCTCACTAGTTAAAACGCGTTTCACTGAATACCTTTGTGGCAAGAAGAATTTATGGATGTTGGTTGAGTTTGATTCAAAGGTATAGAATCTTCCTCTTTTGACCTTCCGCCTCATTTTGGATTTTTATTTTCAAAATGAGGAAGGTCAAAAAAATGAAGATTCTAGACCTTTGAACCAAACTCAGCCAACATCAGGAAATTCTAGTTACCACAAAGGTATTCAGTGAAACGTGTTCTAAAGGCCTGTATGGGGTGCCCCCTCCATCGTGAAAAGAACAGAGTAGGAGGAAAGAAGCCGGGATCACGAGCCAAATCTCAGAAAGTTAGATTAGACTTTACTCGGAATCGAATCTCACCTTAGTCAAGAATCCTAGACGCTTACTAAATCTAAGGGAAGACAATGGGAAACCACCCCTATGAACAATTTCCTCAGGAAAATTACTTTAGAGATGATACTTTCCATACTAATCTGCGACGCTCTGAATCGAGTATGTCACTTGAAGAAAAAGGATGTTTAATTGAATAATTCTAAGACTGTTTTCACATTGCAAAGAGAAAGGCAACTAGACATTGCAAGGAACTTGAGCATCTGAACCTTTTTGACTTGTGTCTCGAGAGATTTCCTTTTGGTTTCGCTCGTTATTAATCTGTTTATTGAAGCTCAAGTGGGAGAGGGTGTGCACGTGAGCTGCAAAGGAAATACGAGGGGTGCGGGGGTGGTTTTAACATATCTCTTTGCCTTTGTGTTTCGGTCTTAGATCGAGGCGTTTGTCAACCCGGGTTTAAATGCATCTGGCAAGTGGAAATTCTAATACATCAAAGTAACTTTATCTCACCTCTCTTTCTCTGGTTTCGAAGAGGTTTTTTGAAATTTTACCCACACGGCAAAAGTAAGAGGAAAAAAATGTATATATGCATTTTTAGTAACTCCATGCGGGAGTACAATGCCTATACGTTATAACACCTGTAGAATAAGTCATGGGAGAACGTATAATTTTTTCAAGGAGATGGACAAATATTTTTGCATGTTTCAATAAACAAAGCTGCAGAGAAAAGTTTCCAAATTTCTCTTACATCAAAAAGAAAATTTTATTTCTGATACTATATTAACTTTTTAAAATCTTGCTTTATCATACTACCTATTCAAACAATAGAAAAATTCAATAAATTTTGTCCCTGAAATATTGTTGAAAATTGCGATTATACTAGCGACAAAGACGTAATCTTGTGAATACCTAAATTCGAACGAAATTCATAATAAAAATGAATATTTGCTTTTGTGCTAAAAAGTTGAAACTTATTGTCAAAAGTTTAAGATATAAAGTTGAAACTGTGAGGTGAACCCCATATGTATCGCTTTTATTAAACTATGTACATATATAGAAGGGCTACCATACGAGCTTAAATTTATAATCACTAGAACTTGAAATTTTACAAATGAAAATTTAAAACTTTGAGTGGAATATTTAACGGGATACACATGTCTAATTGGTTCACGAATTGGCCCTGATTAGTGATTTTAGCACTCAAGTTCGATTTACGAAGGATAAAAACAAGTGACATATAATCAAAAATAATCTTTTATCAGCAATCTTCCCTAAATTCCCTTTTTTGCAAGTGTGTAGAACCATTTCAAATATTCAATACCCCTTCACAGTCGAATTTTATACAAATCGAAGAAACAAACAGACTTTGCATCTTAAAGCCTAGTTCACGTTACCCAAGTACTCGGTCCAGTACTCGACTCGTCCTCAATTTTTGTGGAGGTATTTACACGGTGCTAGTGTTAGTATGACTTTAGAAGAAATGGCGTGTGCTGTTCAACGTCGTCGGCTTAAAAATTGTTTATCAAAAGTGTATAATGTTTTATTGGATCAAGTACATGATGCTATTGAAGAGGAAAAAAACAGAAGAAAAAGGTTGTGGGTACGTGGCTGGATAGGAAGTAGAGGCCAATTAGATGCCTCTGCACTTCTTCTCAAGAAACTCGCAACTGAGGACGTTAAGGAGTATATAATGTGTTTAAGAATGACTCCACACCAATTTGACACTTCTTTTGGTTATGGTTGCTACTAAAATTCAAAAACAAGACACTCAAATGAGAGATGCAATTCCACCACGATTAAAGTTTGAAGTGGCTTTCAATTTTTTGCTTATGAAGTTGTTTCCCATGCTTCCGATATAAGTTTGGAAATCATTACTCCATCAGTACCCTGTTCATTCGAGTATGTATTATTAACATTGGAAGTACATGGTGATGGCGAAGGCAAAATTGAGGACGACTAGTAGCTTTGTTTTATATTGCTTGAAGTTGGTGAAATCTAGGTTCTGTGAGATGGTAAAATATTTAGTCTGTACCGTGTCAAGATGTTCTGTATATCATTTTGATCCAAAATGGCTTCTCTCGGTGGGCAAGTTACTATACTCTCCGCTCGACCACTCGACTCGTCCAGTACTCGCCCATTTACTCGACTTTTTACTTGACCAACTGTTTACACTTCGTTCGAGCTGTACATGCTTTTTTAAACTCTCGTCTTTACTTTACCATTTACTTGACTAATGTGAAATAGGCTTAACACTTATAATAGACCCTTCTTGGTTCATTTTTTTTCTGGTACATTCAATCTTCAACGTTTCAAGGTATGTTTCCACATGCACCTTCGACTCCGGCACCGCGCCTGATATTTTTCCTCTCCTTTTTACGATATCAACTTTGACCTATCAGCGTTGCATTTTCTTATTCTAACGTCTTCTTCCATCAAATTTACAGAGAAAAACTAAAAATTTTCAAGATAGTGATTATTTATTAGCCAAATAGAATAAAACAAAAAATGGCCTTTGAAATAATTTATTGATTGTTTTATTGTATTAAATAAATAGAATTCTTTATAAAAACAATCTCAACACGATTAACACATATTCAAACATTTCGTGACAAATTTATTATCCCTTAAATAAATTGATTAATTTTCGGAAAAATAGTTGCATTAAGAAAAAGCAACTATAAACAAATAAATATTTTAAAAATAGACAATTCCAATGATTGTTTTAGAGAGGAAATTAACTTGAATAAAAATAAAAAATATAAATACTTGCAAAAAATCATTTTTCTTTAAAAATTTCTGATAAATATTGGAAAAGTCATGATTGTCTCCCATTTTCCAGTCCCAAAATGTTAGATAAAGGACTAAACTTTTAAAAGATATTAATTTTAGAAATGATTAACAAAAAGTTAGATAAGGACTGTTTTTCTAATAGGTTTTTGTCAAAAATATATGGAGCAATATTATTCATAATAATATTAATATTTATTATATTATACAAGCTAATTTTCTCTCCAAGACAATCTGTAGCATTGTCTATTTTCAAAATTTTTATTTGTTTATAGTTGCTTTATTATTCTTTCTTAAAGCAACCATTTTTCCAAATTTTCATTAATAAAGGGAAAATTTATTCAGAAATGTTGGGATATTTAATAAAAGTGTTGAGTTTGTTTTTATTAAAAATCATAGCTTTCCTCGACTTTATCCAATGGTTAAAAGCCTTTTTTTGTTTGTAATGCTGATATTTCCAAAATAAAATATTTTATTCTATTGTAATAATATATGCGGGTAGCTGATGAATGAAATAAAATCTGTCACTTTCTCCTTTTGCTTCATTAGTAGTGACAGATGCGTGTTCCTCTCTCTGCTTGAAAATTTCCATCTTCAAACACCTAGGGAGAAACCAAAAAGAAATGTCTCCATTAATAATTCACTTTCTATTTGATTCGAAAATATGAGTAAATCGATTGCCTCGCCATCTTTTTTGAGGACTTGGTCTTGGCACTAAAAAGAACCTAACCGAATATCGCTAATAATTTATTTTTCAATTGAAAAAGAGTTTTCAATTATTTTAAAATTTATTCTATTTTCCTATACTATATTACCTATATATCCTTTGGAATTTTTTTATGATTGTAAAATAAAAGTGACAATTTTTTAATCATACTTTAAGAGTGAATGTGACATAGTTAGTTGATCTAAAAATTTAGGTAAATTTACATATACTTATATTTAAAAAGTATAGTTATTAATTTTAAGGTTCCGTTCAAAAGTAAAACAGGACCCTATTGTTGTTGCTACTCTCTCCGTCGAAAATAAAAAAAATATTTTTTCTTTTATAGCCCTGAAAAGTAAAGAAATAGTCTAAATTATTTGAAATTTAATCCCCCTTAAAATGACGAGGTGACAGGGCACCAAAGTGGCCATTTTTAAGTGATTATTGTACATGTCGGCGTTAAAAACTGGCTTAATTTAAAATTAAGAAAAAAATTCAATTTTAATTTAATTTTAATTTTTTGATTCTACCCTCATTACTCACAAATAAGACTAAATCCGATATCCCAAAATATTTCGGAGTTTGGAGATATAAAGTAGAGAACCCTCGTTATTTGAGCCCTACTCGCAATTGACCGACTGAATTTTTCTAAACACAATTAGTATATCATTTAAGACTATCGTTTACTTTCCTCGTCGACCACTAGAGGTCCGCGGACCATAGTTTGGGAAACTCTAGTTTATTATATTTCAATTTATTAGTTGGACAGCTTTATCCCTACCTGGGTGTTATAGTTCACTTCTCCCTCGAGCATCTTAAATATTTCCATTGAGCATACCGTGTCTTAAAAAAGTTTAAATTTTTTCTTCCAATTTATTTTTTTCTGTTTAATTAAACAATCTCAAATAAATGGATTGTTTAAGAATCCCATTGGTGGATATAATTCAACATGTGAGCATTAATTATATTAAAAAATGCCAATAATTCTCTGATTTTATTCGTTTAATAAATGGAAAGTTAAAAACGAAATATATTTTCAACATATCTCTGGATTATAATTGGCTCTTGAAATGTTCCGTCAAGCTCCTCTAGACGACTTTTCTCAAGTACATAAATAAATATACCCGTCTACCTCTCAACGAGAGAGACTATTAGATTTATTTTATTAAAGTAAATGGGAGGAAAAGTCATTTTCTTTCTGTCATTAAATAGGCATTTAATTAAGAATATGCTAAGTTTGTTAGACTTTCATTGGGAATTGAAGGAAAAGAAAATGACGAAATGTATTTACTTTCCTCTCCTTCCACCAATCTATGATAAATATTTATCTTAAAAATTGAGTTAAAAAACTTGAATAGTTTTCAAAATTTTGAAAAAAAATTAATTAGTTGTGTATGTATTCTTGAGCTGTTTAAAAATAAAAATTAAGAAATTTGCGCTTTTACATCGTTAAATAGATATTAAATCTATCCTACATAATCTTAAATAAAATTTTTCTAAATAATTATTTAGGGGTGAAATAAACTTTGTGACATATAATTAAAAATATTGCATTCCATCTCAGATCTAGTAGATGATAACTTCTTGGGATTTTTTGAAAAAATTAATTTTCACTTTTGCATAGATTCTTGAGCTGCTTAAAAATAAAAATTAACAAAATTGTATTTTTATATTGTTAAAGAGATATTAAATGTATCCTACATAATCCTAAATAATAGTTTTTTAAAGCACAGATGAAGTGTGTGAAACGTTGTTTATTTTTATAAAAATAAATATTAAATTATATATCGTCGCTTTAGAGTGTTAACCTGTTAACTCACAACAGGAAATTTTATAGGGTAGAGGAAAAAACAAACAAAATTTAATATTGTTGTTAAGGAAAGAAACTATTTTTCACATTTTTTTCTATAACTTACGATAATAATTTTAAGTATCAGTTTTACTTGGACGATGCTGCATCTCTTTTTCTTTCGAACTCTATTAATATGTCATATTTGATAAAAAATGGATTTAGTAAGTTTACACTCTAAGGGCCGGTTGTATGTGGCAAAGTAAATGCTTTTTCCCACTAACACAGGGTAGATGGTAAATGGAGGGATTGGGATGGCCAACTTTTCTCGCGGATAGTACTTTTTGATATTTCGATATAAAGGGATATTTGCCTCTGGCCCAAGCAACATCTGTCAAGTCGACTCAATGCCTCTGTCATCTTCTAGCCAATATTTGTCAACCCGATGGAAGTCCACTTCCTCTTCGTAGATAATATTTCCAACTTGATATTTGTCACTTTCCAAACAGGCAAATAAATAAATATATTCACGAGGTGGATGGTACCATTCATTCCTCATGTTGAATTTAATGATCTAATCTATTTATATAATTCAATTTTGATTTCTTTGTTTTAAATTAAATTTCGAAGTATAGTTAGTTATTTTATTTCTCGCTTCAAATTTTACAGTACATGCCCCGATGGGACTATGGTACTTTCTTATTGTTTAATACATTCAATGGTAGCTTTTTAACTAAATTTCATGATTATTGTAAGAGTTCGTGGCTGTGATGAAACTATACTAGATGGCTGTGATGAAACTATACTAGGTGGCTGTGATGAAACTATACTAGATGAAGGCATGTTAAAAATTCGCATGAAGCTAAAAGAAATTTTTATTTTTGACAAGGCTTGGTTCGATCACATATGTGTACCGCATTTTGTGTATAACTCCTAATTGACTGAAGATGGCCAAATAAAATTTAGGCCGAAACGTCTCATTAAAGGTGTTTTATTGAACCCAGTGATTCCATCTTTGGCTGATACCTCCTCCTTCATCTAGTATAAATTTCATGATTCTATACATGGTTGATTTCAAATAGGTGTATTTACTTCTAATTTTTCTCGTCTATTTCCTTGGTTGGTGTAGGGCGAGGGGTGAACCGCGATTGGAATTAGGTGTACACGTCTTTGGAATTATGTGGAATTATTTTGGAATTCATTAGATAATACTCGTTCATCATTGTCTTCTACTTGGAAGTGAAAGTGGAAGTAGGTGTACACGATATTAGGATGCGGTTCACCCCTCGGTGTAGGGTTTGTTCAGGGTCGTCGCGTGGGCGGGGCGACCGGAGCGATCGCCATGGGCGCCGGGGCTTAAAAAAATGTAGATTGTAAATTAAAGATTTTCAACAAACATAGACCCAAGATTAATGAAATTAATAGAAAAATATCTGTACTAGCGTCTAGATGACGGTGATAATGATGATGCCTTCAGTATCAGTAATAGTGAGCCTGAGAGTCGATCGATATTAATTTACTGGGTTTTTCATGGATGTTAGTGTTAGTCACTCAGTACACCACGGCCGTCGGCCAAGAATGACATTATAAAAAACCTACTGTAAGGGAGGGGGGCTGGTAAAATCTCGCCCCGGGCGCCTACAACCCACGCGAGGGGGCTGCACTTGTTCCCCTGATCTTTTCTTCTTTCTTATCTTCCCTCGGTTGTCTTCACCTTTCACTAGTTTTTAATCTTCCATCTTCCTCACTTTTCACGGTCATATCATATTCTTCCACAGTTTTTCAATTCTGCTGTCTGTTTAGATCTCGATATCTACAATCGCTTAAAAATGTGCCAAAACGTTTGTATTTTAAATCTAGAGAATTGATTAGATTTTGGGCCACCTAGCCTTATAACTTCCGATTTAAAAATTTACCTTTTTACTCATGATAATTAAAATAAAAAATACATTTCTAATAGTTTATTATTTTTAAGTTTACCCTATTACTTGGGTGGCGAGAGTACCGAGTCTTGAAAAAGTTTGAACTATAATATGTATATTTGTAAATATAATATCTCGTTCATAAATATATAAATATGTTGAAATACTCCCTCAAAAACCTATCTCTCCATTTTCATTATTATTAATGTTAATGCATTCAGTCATTAATATTTCAACATGTTAAATATTCACATGCATTTAAATATGTATAAATTCGTAAAATGTTCAATAGAATTAACTTTTAAATAAAAGCAATTCGATTAACACAAAATAGTCGAGAGATAGGTAATTAGCAGTCAACCCTTTTCAGTTTATTTTCAAAATCAGCTCGGTTTTTTGAAAAAAAAAAATTGCTTTGGAAATGTGACAAATGATTGTAGAGATGTTAAAAAAAATTCAAAGCAGTTGTCTATTGTTAGAGATCATTTTTTTGCCATGTTTCGAGGAAACAATTTTTTGGCCTGATGCCTACTAAATAAATAAATAAGTAAACAAGATGCATAAAAGAACCGACAACCACTTGCTCATTTTCAAAAGAGTGGGCAAAAGGGTAAGGAAGTAAAGGAGGAAGACGATGTAGGGGAATCCCCCTTTCAGGATAATGTGGGGAAAAATGCAGAGCACAAATATAAATCACAAGTGCTCGTTTAAAAGAACATCTGACCTGTGGTTGGTTACAAGGGGAGAAAAATCAGGGTGAAATTCAATTCTAACCCTTTAAACAATGGGACACTTGCCTTCTCCCCTAAGATAGAGCATAAAATTATCATTATTGGTGTGAAATCTTTCTGTGTTTCATTGAGTTTCATGTAGAATTAACTACCAGAATTATTTAATAAATTATTTGCTTTAAATATGGACGGTTTATTAACTTAAAAAATTAAAATCTTCAAGTTTAAAATAGTGCATAATAAAAAAATAGTAAAATAATTAAATAAAAAATGATAAAAGGAAACCAATGAGGTTGTCCTCTGCTTTATGTAAATAAACTATATATTAAATTGGAAGAATTTAATTCCTGTAAATCAATTGTAATATTATAATAACAATAATATAGTAACTATAGTCTCGTTATAAATAAAATTTAAAATTACAGCAGAAGACACACTCTTTTATTGTCTCTTTCAAAACATATATATGTTGCAGTAAAAACTCGTTTTTAGTAAGAACGCGTTCTTACTAGTTAAAACGCTTTTCAGTGAATACTTTATGGCAACTAGAGTTTACTGATGTTGGTTGAGTTTGGTTCAAAGGTCTAGAATCTTCATTTTTGACCTTTCGCCTCATTTTGTGTGTTTATTTTCAAAATTTGTTAAATGAAAATGTCAAAAATTACATCCTCTACAACTTTGCTCTTAATTTTTTACATTTTCTTTTAAACAATTTTGAAAATAAACACACAAAATGAGGAGAAAGGTCAAAAATGAAGATTCTAGACCTTTGAACCAACATCAGTAAACTCTAGTTGGAATAACATTATTCAGTGAAACGCGTTTAAACTAGTAAGAGCTCGTTCTTACTGAAAAACGGGTTACTGCAACATATATATTATATATATGGTATATCAAATATAAATATGTAGTATATATTTCGTCTGCTCAATGACCTGTTTACTACTACAACAAAACAAATTTATTCAAGTGCAATTTGGTATTTGATCCCATGAGAAATAACAGATAAAATATTTATAATTAAAAAGACTTGTGATTAAGGTCAAATCTTACAACCTATAATCTCAAACAAATAAATTATATATACATATACATATTTATATTAAATAATTAATTATTCCAGCGCCCCCCAATCGATCGCAGACCCCAAAGATCGAAAATAATTTCTCTTCACTCGGGGCGCGACCTCAACGAGGCCGTGTAAAGACATATGCAAAGATCCCGGGTTCGAGCCCCGGCTGATCCTTTTGTCTGTAATAAAAATAATCTTTTCTTCGTTCCCTAAATTTATATTAAATGTTAGTACAAGAATAGGAAGAGCAAATTGACGGGAACGCCTGCAGGGTAGGCAAACCAAATGATACAAGTCCGTTTAGAATATCTAATTATAAGGAGAAATGATTTAATTTTAATATTAATTTCGGTATATTGCGAATTAATTTAATTGGTCAAATATTTGTATGTTTCAATAGTATATAAATGATTTTTGGTCATTGATAGGAATCATTTTCATTTGATGTATTGTATTGTGGTCATCTACGAAATCTGCATCTCTATCAAATTAAAGAGCGGCAGGAATTGAATTGGCAATGGCGGTGGGTTTATACATTGAAATAGATCCAAGTCTCATTTTCCAACCAACCCCATGACCTTTTGCCTCCCTTTCTCTTAAAGGGGTTTATTAATGCAATTGAACTAACTTCAAATAACAATTTATTTTGACGAATCTTGAAAATAGCTCATGAATACTTTTCATAATAAATACTCATATCAAATTAATTAAAATTAGAGGAAAAATATAACTTTTTCTATTTCGGTAGATTTTTTTTGGACTTTTCTAGCCATCAGCCAATTTACGATACTATTATTAAATTATGACTTCTGTGTAGGGATCAGATTTTTAGCCGGTTATTTCGGTAGATTTCGCTCAGATTTTAGAGATTTAACTATTGTTTGAGCTATAAAATCAAAACTTGGCACAGAGCTCCAGTTTATTAAATAAAATCGTGATCCAATTTTCATATCAATAAGTAAAATCGTTCATTAGTTATGATCTCATGATAAATCGATTTTTATTTCTGCATTTTTCAATCTGTAGTTCTGAAACTCCAAAGTCTAAAAGTTCTTCTTTTTGGAAATAAGAATATTTTGACATCAGAACGAAATTGCTACTTGTCCTTGAATTATCAAAGATATGTTTTGAGCTATCTAGCTTTAGAACTTCTGGTTCAGATCTTCACGAACTGAAGGCTTTCTTGTAAGTCTTGACTCTTTAATTGTGATTAATTTTTTCAGCAAAATAGTTTTAAACTTTTTTTTAGATATTTTGGAAAAAACATAGCAAAAACAATATAACATATTGCTTTATCAACTGAAAGTAATAGAAGTCAGTTCAGGGTAGTGATGAGCAGAATTGGTCTCGGTCTTGCAGTCTTGGACTTGGTCTTGCTTTGCTCATCACTAATATTAATACTCAAAAAAAATAATAATAATATTTTTCTTAAAAGTGATCAGGACTTTCTAAACACCCTATAGAAGACTTTACAAACACACCCTTTGCCTATATATTAATTAGTGATGAGCTTGGTCTTGCAGTCTTGGTCTTGGTCTTGCTTTGCTAGTCCCTAGTTCAGGGGTAGTGAAGAAAGTAAAATTATCACATATCCAAATAAGATGTAATTTATTGGATTTTCATTCCCTTCTTTCCTTCCTCCTTTCCTTTCAAACCGACGTTTCGAACGATTTTTCCCTCCTCTTCAGGGTTTCAAAGGGTCAATGAAGGAAAAAACAAGATGCTTTCCTTCCTCTTCCTCAGCAGTGTTTTCTATTTTAATGCTTCTACTAAAGAAGAAAAAATTTTAAACACTGCTGAGGAGAGAGGAAGGAAGCATATTGTTGGTTTCCTCCATTGACCCTTTGAAACCCTGAAGAAGGAGGGAAGAATTCTCCGAAACGTCGGTTTGAAATGAAAGGAGGAAAAAAAGAAGGAAAGAAAGAAGGAAATGAAAATCCAATAAATTACACTTTGTTTGGCTATGTGATAATTTTTTTTTCTTCACTACCCCTGGACTGCCTTCCATTACTTTCAGTTGACAATTCTACCAGTCCGTCTCTCTCCAAAGAGAAAATTTCGTGCAAATATAATGCTTTATTTTTTATTTTATGAAGTAGTATAATACAATTTAATTTCTAGCAAGATTGAGTTTCTTGGAACAACTGTTTCAGCGCTGATTCATATTCAATTACAATTTTTGCTTCTACATAAGGCATCCTCAGGTCTCAATCCTATAAACTTCATTTTATTTGATTGAACCTGCTCACAAGAATCTTAAAGTCAGACAATGAGGCTTGGAGAATTTCACCTCTGTTCTGCCTTGAGTTACAGTTTCAGATACAACTTTTTATAAATTTATATTTTTAATTTTTTTGAGTCTTATTATAATTGAATATGCAATTTTGAAAAAGGCACATGTCTGAAAATTGAAAATGTTCAGGAATGAAAAAACTAATCATCTTCTAAAGTATACTCTAATGTTTATTATAAAATTTATTTTTGAGTTAGATTTTGGGGTTGAATTAATTAATATCAGAGTTGTGCCTTTTTCGAGCTTAATAGGTGCAGGGAATTATTGAAGAATACATGAATATCTAATCTCAGTGGAACAGCATTGGGCTCTCCTTGTGAGCACAGATTTATCATGATAAATTAACCTTAATTATTAATTAAATTAAAAAATAAAAAAAAGGATTGTGGCCATTCTCTAATAATAATACAGTAAAAAGAAAAAATACAATTTTTTTGTATGAATTCATTGTATAATACTGTTCCGTGTATTGATACTTTATTTTAATAATTGTTGATCAAATTGTTCGGCAGGAGGTCACTTCTCTCAAGTGAAATGTTTAATTCTTTTGGAATTTTTCAAATTATTTAAATATTCTTTAGTGAATGGTTGTTACATTTTGGACCATTTGAGTTTGCCCTGGAGAGAAAACGAAGGCAACTGTTAATTAATTTTTTATAACAAATACTTTCTAGTTTTGCCCAATTTTTCTTTTTTTCTTTTCATTTTGTTTGCTTGCTGCGATAAAAAAATTGTCTTTCTTTTTTTTTCATAGAATATCAGATTGATAAAAATTATCAATTTGAAATTAGTTTTAAGTGAGCGTTCCTCAGTGCAAGTTCATTTCTCCTGTTAGGTGATATATAATTTGCAAGGCATCTAAGATTTTGAGTAAGCAAACGCTTTTTCTTAATACTTTCTCTATAAATATATTGTCATAATAATTTAATTATCTAAACAAATTAGGGATCTTTTAAATTGATTACAAACATTTTAATTCAAAATTCTGAATATAGACTTGGCTTTATATTTAGGACCAGAAACTTTTTCATATCCACTTAACTTCTTACACCATTTAAGGAGGTTCTTTCGCGACAATCCACACAAAAAGTTTTATCCTCGTAACCAATCTATAAATATGAACGGTGTTAAAATTTTAAGTCATGTTTTTAACGTGACTGTACATTTTACTTTACTATATTCTATTTATGAATGGATCGTTTCCAAGCCATTGATATTTTATTCCCTCCACTAAAAATAATCGCCCAAATATGTTTTTTTTTAATTTTTTTTTCCAAACTACGTGGTAAATAATTTCAATTTTTTTTAAGTTACTCCGAATACATTATTCTAACAAATATTAGTTTTTCATCAAGATAGTGAAAGTCCTTCAATGAAAAAAAATAAAATAATGATCATTTCCCCACCCTTTCCCTATCTACCATATGTAAAAAATTTCATTTTAATCGCAATTATTTCATGTTTCGTATGGTAAATCGTCTTCAAATTTTAACAGTGTGTGCATTATGCTTTTAATGACTAATATTCCAAGTTTCGAAGACTTCTTGAATTTTTGTATTTGTGAAAGAACTACCTTAAGTCTCAAATTCCTCCCTATCTTGAATATGACTCGACTCCAAGCATTCTCTTGCAACCCTGGATTCAATTGAGAGGCGAGCTATGAGACTAGCTCACTCGATTCTCTGGACCACCCTATTCACTCCTTTCTTTTTTAAATTGATTTTGTTTATCCCTATGACTTCTCGAGCTGGAACTCCCGTCAAAACTTTCTTCATAGTAGTACCTTCAACTCCGATCCAATCCTTGACATGTCTAGTTCACATCATTTCACTATGCAAGAATCTAACTTATACTAAAGGTGTTGCATCTTTTTGATTCAACATATTCTTGCATCAATATCACAAAAAAATCTATATAGACTCAATAGGTCAATTAGAGAAAGGCAGGCTTAGAAATTTCGTCCTGCAGTTAAAAATATTTTTGTTTTTGCGAAAGGAACTAATTAGATTTTTTACTTTCCTATACTAGATACTTCAAGTTGAAAAATGTTCTAATTTAAGGACTTTAACGATTAGAGTTATATGATTAAATTTGGCTCAAAGGTTTGTTTGAATAAACTGCGATTTTCTAGCTCAAATCATTTGCTGGGAAATTTTTCAGAGTACTTAACTGAGCTTAAAAATGTTTGCACTTTGTCTTCCACTTTCCAAAATATATTTTGTTTGATTTAACTAAAATTATTACTCTTTTCATTTTATTTATAGCCACTTTATTCCCTAATTTCATTATACTTCTCAGAGACAAAATATCTAGAAACAATATCTGCTTTAGAGTTAGAATGATAATCTCAATTCCAGTCATGTTCCTTGCATCCCACTGGATTAATTGATACCTACTGCTAATGAGAAACTTGCAACTTCTATTTCAACTAGAATTGTTTATTTTAATTTAATTTTTTTATGATTTTTTTATTTTCCAAAAATAAGATATAAAATAGGGATTTTCAAAAATAATAGAATTACAAATCAATCTATCCCCCTTAGGGATTGACCTCATTATTGCCTATACTGTTAGGTTTATTTTTATAATAAAAAAGTTGAATTAATACCCCTACCACATTTTATATAAAAAATATTGGCCTAAATCTTCATATATATTTATTCAATTTAATTTTCCTTTTATTTTTTATATTTCGATAAAAATAATAATTTTTAAAAATAAATAATTTGTTGAAAAAACAGATCACAAATGAAGAATAGATAGAAATAAAACAATGTTGACCTCATTTACTTTTCACTTTCCGTCAGTATTAATTAATATGTTCTATGCCCTTAAAGTTCGAGACCGAGTCTCGGCAGATAGATATTTTCAGTCGCCTCCTCTTGGAAAGTCATGGCAACCTACCAAGAGTATAATTACCTAGTAACCTCTCCAAATTAGCCGTTCGGAACCGGCGTTAAAAAGTAGGTCCCATATATCTGTGTAAAACATCTAAACACACTCAGCACAGGTATATGTGGAGAGGAGCCGACACCCGTTTCGGGTATGTCACTCGAAGAAGATGCCCTTAAAGAGTACTTTAGCCTTTATATATTCCAAAGGACATTCACTTGGTCATACGAGTACACTCACTCCTCTATTTAGGTTTAGTAAATCAATTCATTTGGGATGCAAATAGAATGATTGGTTTACTTAAAATCTTCACCTTTAAACGAAATTTCAGCTTTCTAGCTACAACCAATCGTTATCGAAAAAATTAGAAATAACCATAATTTGCTGAGTTTATAACCATTCTTTAAAAGTATTTCACGTTTATATGAAAGGGAAAAGCGTGGTATTAAAGTTTTAATATCCTCAATGAGTATATAGAACAGACAATAAGGATTCATAATTCATAAGCCCAAACTTTTTGCTGCTTATGTACCACTACTAGCCAATTTCATGCTCGTTTGACAAATCTGGCAACACTGTCCGAGCTTGTATATATTTTATCATAGAAATTTCAGATAAAGGACATTATAAAGGGAGATTTATAAAACAAAAATTTCTTAATAAGCGATTCAAAGCTGTTGCGACAAAAACGTCAAAAAAATACTAAAGTTAATCCACTTTTAAAGGTTAAATAAATGCGTTGTTGCCAGCTTATTTTAGTGTAAATTTTACATTATACATTTTTCATTATTTAATCATTATTATCTCAGAAACTGTGTTGTAACTATGAATTAAAATTTTCTTAAAATATGTATTGGTTATTGTTTAATGTTGGTTTAGTTTTTTATAACAAGATGGTAGAAGAGTTTCTTAATCATAATTAAATATGTATGTTAACTTTCCGATATCCGGTATAGTGCAATGTAAAAGAGTCTGAAAACCTCTATCTTTGGAATTTAATATCTCGGGAACTAAATTGTTCATAAATTTCATTTTGACACCTATCGATGCAGAAGTATTTAAATAATAATCTATCTAAACTTCAAAAATATCCTAAGAAATCCCATATGGTGAAACAACTACCTTAAATCATTATTATATTTCACTTTTTCCTCCATTTATTTTAATGAATAAATAACTAGTTAAAATAAAAAAATAATAATAATAATAAGTATCTTTGCATATTCCGGAACGAAACGCTTGCCTGATTTTCTCTCTCATATTTGTAAATCTCCCGACGAAAGACTGCCATGTCCCTTTTGTGTCCTTTTCGAATTTACGAGGCCATAAGGGCGCACCTCTTTCCGGATTACAACTGCCCCCTTGGTCACTCGTTGTCTCTCGACCCTCTTGCCCCACCACGCCCTCCAACTGCAATAACATAAATTCCGCCATTTTTTCCAGCCCCCTCACACCTGGGTTTGCTAAATTCACGTTTAGGCCGCAAATTGGACGATTCCAGGAAAGGATTTGGCATTCCATTCGAGAGATGTCTCAATTCATGGAAACCCCAGCTCTAACTAAATACATACGAACAATCCCCGAAAAGAGGGATTAAAGGGCGTGTTTAATGTTAAAACACTCACGATTCTCTTTTGAATTAACTTGCAGTGGTGTGCGAGTAGGGGTAGAGCTGGAGTTTTGAATTGTATTTACAAAAGTTTACATCTATTATACGTAAAAGCAACGACGATATTTACGGGTTATAAAATAGAAACAGAAGGAAAAAATAATTTATTTATGTTCTCTATGTGAATAAACAGAGTTTGCAATTTAAATTCGCTATTTTGTTTGAGAGTAGTTATAGAGAGATGGTTCCACTCGTGGCTCTTTCTCAGTTTGCACTGAACCATACACTACTTTGCATTGCTCATATGCAACTATAATTATGAAACTAGTATTGTATTTACATTTATAGTGAATAGAGAGAAACAGAATGAAACAATTTTAGTAACTATTATCTTTTGTTACTTATTTGCATACTTTTTTATGAATCCTCATTGTAATTAAATTTTTTACAGGTTTGATTGAAATATTGGCTCTTGCAAAGCAGACAACTTAATAAAAAAAAAAAGAAAAAGAAAAGAAAAATGAAGTGAAAATATCTTCAAGATTTAGTAGGTTCTTTTCGAATTTCAGTGGATTGACAGTGTTTGCTTACAAACCGTTTTAGCTAAGAAAAAACTTAACATATTGACGTAGCTTTTATTATATTATTATAAACTTTTTTTGCCAAATTTCAGCTCATTTGATAGAACACTTCAATATTATCTAGTATATCGATTAAATATTTCACATTTTTCAACCTAAAGTTCTTATTTGAAAAGATTTATTCGATAATAACCGATAGAATATTTCTCATTAAAAAGACTAGAAGATGAAACCTTTGAAACTATACTTTCTAATAAATAAATTACCACATAAATACCTGCCAGTAACGGGCGCTGACTTTTAAACCAGGGGATGCTGTCCAAAAAATAGCCCTACATTTTTTTAAATTTTATTTTATTCTTCGCACTTTTTTGCAAAATCTATCAATAAACGCATCATAGAATGTTTCGTTATTTTTTTTCAAATTTAACATTTGATTGTTTTATCAATTGATATTTAAACAGAGCGAATAATCTATTCTATCTATTATATTTATAACGTTATAAATAAATAAAATTTATAATTCCAGCAGAAGACACTCTTTTATTGTCTCCTTCAATATATAAAAATTCTGCTACTCTCGGCAAAAAACTTTCAATCGAATAATCTATAATCACTTCAGCTTCTTCTGGTGATGTTTCAATTCTTTTCATAGTTGAAAACTGACTGGCGCGTTCTTAGAAGGCATAATGCAAATTAAATGTATTAAATCACCCATAAATATAAATATTTTCCCATTGAGCTTTAAAATGTCTGAAACGCGGAGAAAAATATTTTTCAACTATGATATTTATATTCTTTGTGTGTCTGAATTCCGATACCCACGATAGCCCAAGAACGCAAAGTCAAAAAGTTCTTTTGTATCAATACATAATACGGATTAGATTTTAGAATATCTGGTTCAAAAGGCAGAAAATATTTTTTGAATTATTCTATTGAGATTTTAAGAGGATGTTGTATATATACAAGAGGTATAGCCATAAATGAACAATTTATATTTAAGTTTATTAATAATTACAAGGGCAGCTCTAGTGTACCGAGTCTTAAAAAAAGTTCACTTTTTTATTTTCCCATGATGGAAAGACTGATATTGTTTTTGTTTCTGGACCGAAATTGGGCAACTTAACTGCAACTCGTTACATTGAAGAGGTTCTGGAGAGTCACGTGATGCCTTACACTGACTATTTTGGTGAGAGTTTCATCTTGATGCATGACAATGCCCGGCCTCACATCGCGACAACGGTTCGCACGTACCTGCGTGACGTCGGTATTCCGGTCATGGAGTGGCCATCACGAAGTCCAGACTTTAATTCTATCGAACACCTTTGGGACGAACTCAAGAGAAGGATCCAGGCTAGGCATCCAGTAATTCAGTCCCTCCAGGAACTAAAGTGGCCATTGAAGAAGAATGGGACAATATTCCACAAAACTTCATTGAAACATTAATAAAATCTATGGAAAAACGTATGGTAGAAGCAATTAAGGTCAGCGGTTCCAATACCAGTCATTAAAATACATATTCTTTTTTTATTTCATCTTTTTTTTTCGTTTTTTAACCCTTTAAAATCCCGAATTTTATATAGTGTTTTTCTCAACTTTTTCTCAACTCCTTAAACAAAAAACATCCAATGTCTTTAGAAACTTAAGTGTATATTTTTTTCAAGCCAAGAGTTCATTCTTTTCACTACAATTTCATTTTTCGAAATAAAAGCATTTTTTGGAGTTATTCCTTATTAAGGTGAAAATTTAGAGGTGGGCCGATTTTTTTGCTCCCAAGTGTATATAGTTTCATTTAAATTAGTAACTATGACGAACCCTGGACCCCCCTCGAACCCCCTCCCCCGAAACCCACCCAGCACCCCCACCCCAATGTACAGACAAATCCTTAATTTTATATATATAGATAATTTAATTTAAATTGGTAACCATGACTACTGTTTTTGTTGGAAGACGGACATAGGCACAAATGCGCTTTAATAGTACCATATAGGATTATTTTTATTGAAGGTTTTATTTATATTCTGTAAATTTCGATGGTTGCCTCAACATTGTAGTGGGGGGGGGGGGGGGGCTTAACACGCCTGCTTCATATCATATTCATCCTCCTTCTATTACTCTTATCTTTCCTATAGTGATAAAGTCAACATCTATAAGCGAATATGCAAATAAAGACAAATATTTGAATTAATTAAGTTTTTGCTGCATCGCTGAAATAACTAAAGCCATAATCATTGTGGCAGTAAAATTACTAATGATAACGTTCGAAAAACAAACAATTGATTTGTTGGGACTTCCCCGGAGGCTGTTGCTTGAGGCTACCAGCTGGAGATTGGACCCCAGAACAGAGCTGACGTCAACGGCTTAAGGCAGGGCAAAACCTGACGTCATCAGGCCCTCCGCTTACTCTTCTCAATTTCATTCTAGCCTGCCTTAGATAAATAAAGACTTGATATTTTAGAATATAGGGGTGCCCACAGGGGAGGGGGTTAATACGCAGAAGCTCATGAAGCTAGAGGCTGGACACCCCTGTAGAATACCACAACGATTATTATTAAAAAAACAAAAAAACTATTTAACCCGTAACTGCTACTATTCGGTCAATTTGACCTTTTCACTTTTTAAAATTTAAATTAAACTGTGAATTTTCTTCCATTGCTGTATTTTCGCATAAAATAAATATCAATCAGCTGGTAACCACTCAATAGTTAGACGTGCAAATTGTTATAGATATTTGGTATAGACTATTTCATTTTATCCAGATCAATTTGACCGTAAGTAGTAAGTACTGCCTATTTATGAACTTCTCATAATCCCTGACAACTATGCAATATAGTAAGCATCTCTACTCACCGAATGCCTACCCTAACAAATGCAGGCATCCATTTATCTCCTTCAGATCTTCAACAAAGGTAACGAATTGATGCACTTAATGAAAAATGTGCAGTTTACTTTATCTGTACTATCGAAATATCTTTATTATTATTATAAATAAATACAAATCCTTTATGAAATAAACAATTATCACACGTTTATTAAAACTGCAAACGTTTCGGGAGAATTTCTACTTATTATTATTTCTCCCTTTATCAATGGAATTAAATTTCAAAAAAGAAAAAGAAATTTAGTTTTTCATATAGGTATATATATTCAAGGTATGTACATTTTAGGGATAGTGAAATAAAATATATTTTCTATTTTTTATTGCCATTTTAAAATAAAAGCATGTTTTTTTAAAAATATTTCGAAAATAAATTTATTTTTATTTGATAAGTTTTATGCTTGAAATTTCCATTTAACTTTGGGTGAGAAACAGTAATATTTACTTAAATCAAAACGTATTAGTTATAGGTAAAAAATACACTTTCGCTTATTTTATAGAATATTGCCGAAACCATGAGATTGTTTCTTAATTGAAAAGTTTTTGTTTTGCCGAGAGTAGCTGAGTTGTTGATTCACAAAGAGAAACAAAGAGGTTGTCCTCTGCTTAATGCAAATAAACATACACACATATATATCGAGATGATATATCTGTATATATATTATTTATTTGTTTGAGACTATAGTTTCGAAGACTTGGTCTTCATCATCAGTCTTTCTTCAATCATAAATGTTTTTCATGGAGTCAATATCATATGGATATTGAAAACTTGGTGTTCCTTCATCACTGGTGGTCGGCCTGGAACTAACAAAGAGGAAGAAAGAAGGAAGAAAGACTGATGATGAAGACCAAGTCTTCGAAACTATAGTCTCAAACAAATAAATAATATATATATACAGATATATCATCTCGATATATATGTGTGTATGTTTATTTGCATCAAGCAGAGGACAACCTCTTTGTTTCTCTTTGTTTTTTTTTAATGCTTACATTATATTTTTAAATTAAAATAGAGGAAAAAGTGAAAAGTTTTTCAGGACACAGTTTACGCTTTTGATGCCATGAGCCAATTTTTTGCCAGCGAACGATTTGAGCTAGAAAGATTAAATTGGACTTATATATTTATTAATATCTACACATTTGTATGCGAATTTCATCTACGATAGCCTTATGTAATATTAATTAATTAAGTGGATATTGATGAGTCAGTCCAAAAAAAGAATCCTGAAGAAGGAGGGAAACGTCGGTCTCATCAATATCCACTCAATTCACTTATTAGTCCGTCTCCAAAAATTACTTCATATTAATTAATTATTAATTTTCTGCATTCTTGTACTGGAAGTTATTAAGCTAAAAAACTCGATATATAATTAGTTCGTTGGCTTGTAAATGTTAACATTATGACACCAGAAATATCTTTCTAGAACTTTATATTTTTGTTTCTTTGTTTTTCGTCGTCATCGGAACTCAGGCAGACAAACAGACACACAGAGGAAATTAAGCAGGAACATTATTTTTTCTACCAGATATTTCTAATTACGATAATGAAAACTATTTGTCACTCTTCGAAAGTACCAAGTAATAATATTTTTTACTATTAATTTTTGAAATTGTTAAATTTTATTGCATTGCAAATAACTACAGTATTTGTGCATAGCTTTGAAAAAATCCGCAATATAGAAGTGAGCTGAAATCGGAGTATAACATTTTACCTGAATAAACATACAGTCAAAAGAATCTAATTAAATAGAAGTTTGAAAAATAATCATTTTTTTTTCTTTTATAACGCATATTTTTTCGATCTCTCATTTTGTATTTTTAGTACATCTAATATGAATTGTTTTTAAGTAAATATCTATCGGTGAAATGTAATAGAATTTGAAAGCATTAGCTTCCCTCCCAGGGACTGTACAATATTTTAAGTAAATAATCCGAGAGCGTAATTTAACGTAAACACACATCCACTTGATTCTGGTATAATAAAGATTTACTCTTAAAACAAATAACTAGAATACTAATAGAAATCAGAGAAACAACGATTTTACATTTTAGTAGAAGAGCTTGATTTTTACTTTCATTTTCATATAAAGAATAAAACAAGTACACTCATTCCTCAATTTACACGGTAGATACGTTCCAGGAGAAAACGTGTAATTCAAAACAGTGCAAAACAAGACTGAGTATGCATAACATATAAAATTAGAGGATAGGTTCAACTAAATTCAAAACCACGTGAATCAAGCGATAGGCGATCATATTTAAAAACCATCCCAAAGCGAACCGTGTAAAACAGGTACCGTGTAAATCGAAGAATGGGTGTATTGGAATGACATCTCTGAAAAAAATCTTTTTGAATTCTCCTGATTCCAGTAAAATGATTCCGACTTTTATTTTTTTGAATTCTAAACAATACAATGGTTTTTGGCAAGTTTTCAACAAAATTCACGGTTTGTGGTCTCCAAGGGTCAAAATGTGTTCCATCGTTCTATAAGGGAGAGTGTAGGTAATGTTTCCATTTTTTTTTTTATGATAATGATGAGAGAAGGAGTTACACCAAAAAAGGTGCAACCCCTAAAGGCCTGAGTTGGCCCCTCCATCGTGAAAAGAAGAAGAAATAAATAATTTTATGGGTTGGGCGGGGGTCGAAGTTATCTGTGGATACGGGTCTTAAATAGCTGAAGGTTATAAGTCGCGGGAAAGATGGTGGCAGGGAGCGAGTTCCAGTCTCTGGAGGTCAAAGGGATAAAAGAGTTGGCGAAAGCGCTTGTTCGACTTTTATCCAATTTGACAGCGAAGGGGTGCTGAGCGTTAGAAAACCGCGTGTTTCTCGTAAAGAGGGCATTAGGGGGGATAATTGATTTCAGCTCGACTGAACAGACACCGTGATAGTATCTGTAGTACAGGGAAAGGGCAGAAACGGTTCTTCGGTGAGCCAGGGATTCGAGTGAGTTGGTTAGAGCCGGTTCTCCTATTAGTTTAATTGCTCGCTTCTGAATTGCATCCAGTGTAGCAAGAGAATGCTTGGAGGCACCCCTCCACAGATGAGAGCCATATTCGAGACAGGGACGAATTTGAGCCTTATACAGTATAAGAAGTTGACTGGGAGTATAACAGCGTCTAGATCTAAATAGTAGACCAAGCTTGCGCGCTGCAGCTTTAGCAGTAGTTGAGATATGGTCATTCCATGAAAGGTCAGACCCTAGAGTTACGCCTAGCATTGAAATTTTATCCCTGAATTCTAGTGAGTTTGAGTCGAATGATATGTTTGGGAGGTTTCTGTCGACGCGCCTAGAAATAAGGCAACACTGAGTTTTCCCTGCATTGAAGTTAACTAAGTTTTGGGATCCCCAGTTTTTAAGTTTGCATAAGTCTAAATTAATTGACGAGGCAATGTCTGCACGGTTTTTATGCGATGCAGGGGCGTTATGTAGGGTGCTGTCATCTGCGTAACAATGTACCGGATTGGAGGATAAGTTTAGAAGGTCGTTGATATAGATAAGAAAAAGCGTAGGGGAGATAACCGATTCCTGAGGAACTCCAGCGTTGTTGTGGAAGGGGGAAAATGAAATTCCATCGATGACAACCTTAATACTACGGTCTGAAAGAAAACTTTCTAGCAAATTACAGAGTTTCGGTGCAAGGCCGACGCAGGTCAATTTGGCAAGAAGATTTTTGTGCCAGACCATATCGAAGGCTTTTGAAATGTCTAAAGCTTCCGCGAGGGTCTCATTCCCGGCCTCCAAGGTTTTGTTCCAGATATGAGTTACATATGCTAGTCGCCAGTCGACCGGGATTGCCTGAAGCCGTATTGCCTATCGTGGTTAAATTTATTTGACTCTAAGGCCCGGTTGTATGTCGCAAAGTAAATGCTTTTTACCACTAACCAAGGTAGATGGTAAATGGAGCCACTGGGATGGCCAATCAGATGACAGCCACTGAATGTGCCTGTCATCTGATTGGCCATCCCAGCCTGGCCTTAGTGTCGTAGATGTGACGTCCATGTGACGTCACGGGGATAATTTATCGGTTTACCGATATGTCTTTCTCTAGATCTGACTGTGTTCGAGGTAACTTAAAAACGGTAAATAAATATAGAGAAATTAAAAAAAAAATAAAGCTTTTGCTATGATTTAGCAAGGTTTTCGTTAAACCTTGTCCATTGGAAGTATTTTCTTAATGTTTTTAATGTTAGAAGATGCTGTACCGATTTCTGGGAATCATTCTAAGATCCAAAAAGCCACCCAAAGTATTCGAGACCAAACCCATCCTGACATACATTATATAATTAGTTAATAAATTTTAGTCAAAGTTCTTAATATCGGTGTAATTTTTTGAATAAGGTTCGATTTCCGAGAGAACGATTCCTACCCTTCTGACATACAAACAAAATGATCTCATATCAAGCTGAGAAATTAATTATTTTTTATTAAATCAAACTGCTACTATCGGCAATATTAAACTTTTTATATAATAGTTCAAGTTGCTGATAGAAATATATTTTAAATTTTCTAAGATAATTGTGAAGGGGTAAAAACAACCCTTCTTACATATAATTACAAATAATCTATTCCATCTCTGTTATCACCCTCTAGTGATTTTCTTAGAATATTAACTTTTTAATTTGAAGGATGGTTTTAAAGGAGAGGTTGTAATTGAAACTCGTGTGGCGTGCACACAAAATTAAAATGCCAGTAGATGCTTAAATTTGTTTTTGAAATATTTTTGATAATTTTAATGCTTGTTTGTTATTAATGGGGTATAAATATAAACGAAAGTTATGTAGCGCACGCAAAACACGCTACAATTTTTTTTTACGAAGTAGAAAAAAATTGAGTTTTTTGATGTTTTGAAAGGGCTAATAGCCGCATCGATCATCTCTCTATACATGCCAGCAGGGCCTATTTATTTTTAATATGCTGTCGTATCCCTTTCTCTCACTTTGCCAAAAGCAAATATTTGTTTTGTTTTGTTTTTTTTTTCAAATGGAAACGAAAGGGATAAAAAAATTCAGATCCTATTTTATTTTATTCCGAACTGCTGAGAATTAATTTTATATACCTATATAATTTTTTCTTGCAAATAATATATATATATATACTAGGTATACAAGTATAAAATAGGAATTTGAGAAACAGATTACCTACCAATTCAGTGTGTAGCATAAAGATTTGACATAGATGGCATTTTGTTGCTCCATCAACAAGTGTCAAACCCGCATAAGTGATAAATTCAAAAAGTGTTTGTATAGTATTGTTTTGCTGTGTTCAATATGTCGAAATTTATGCCAAATAACAGCATTCGCCGACAGCATTAATTTTTTGTTTTCATTCGAAGAGAACTGATGTTGAATCATACCGAATGCTTCGAGAAGCTTATGGTGAACATGCTCTATCGCAAAATACGTGTAAAAAATGGTTTCGGCGTTTCAAAAATGGTGATTTTGATGTTGCAGACAAGGAACACGGAAACCCGCAAAAAGGTAAGAAGATGCAGAATTTTGTTACACGAAAATGATTGAAACGGTTAATACCAAATGCTACCAACAACAATTGATCGGTTTTAACAGTTCGCTTCTCAAAAAACGATTAGAATATCAAAATAGACAACATAATGTCATTTTTCTCCATGACAATTCTCCATCACATAGGGAAAAACCGGTTCGCGAGACGTTGGAAGCTGGAAAGTTCTACCCCCATGCGGCTTACTCACCAGACTTTGCTCTTTCCGGTTACCACTTGTTTGCATCGATGGCTCACGCACTTGCTGAGCAGCACTTTGGTTCGCTCGAAGATGTGAAAAAATGGCTCGATGAATGGGAAGTTTTTTACTGGCTTGGTATTAACACATTTCTCGAAAGACGGGAAAAATGTATAACAAGCGATGGATCATACTTTGAATCAAGGACTTTTTATCATTCTTCCGAATTTAACATGTTTTTTTAGAAAAAAAATCCCCGTTTCATACTTGTACACCTGGTATATAAAAAAAAATAAGTTAAAAATTCATAACGAGAGAGGGAAGCAACTCTCGTTCTTTTATTGCCTTTACTTAGTTATACCGTATATATACTGGAACATATATTTTTTATTATATCTCATTATAATTATTATTATTGAAAACTATAAGACATTTTTTTTCATCCAGTCAAAATATGATTTTAGCTAAAGATTTCTGATTGGCTCGAATATAAGGTAATTTAATAATATTGAATCAAGCATTTGATTTCGAGATTACGGATGAAAAAACTTGCTTCTAACCTTTGCTTATTTCTATATAAATACATTTATCTCATTTTGTTACATAGCGAAGCAAAACAAATGGATCATTAACTTTCGGGACGTCCGTTTTTTTAAGACTTCTATCTCCAAAACTTTAACAAGGTGATTCAGATTTAAACTGAATTTAATTCACGGTAACAAAATCAAAGATACATACTTTTGTTTTTTTCACAAAATTCATAAATAATTGATTTTCTATGAAATATTTTCCATAGAATATATTCTTATTGGCCGTTCGGATTTAATATTATTGGCTTAACAAAATTTTTTACGAGGTTATATAACAAAAGGGAGGTTACGCCTACGAGGGCAGAGAGATAACGACCGGGGCGATCATTTTGTATGCTTATTAAATATTCCCTTAATAAAAAGAATTAATTAATTTTTCTTATTAATCTTTTATGTTTATCCCATAAATAAAGGACTTTCATAAAAGCAGAGGCTTACGTGAAGAATATTTGAATTTTTTTATATTCTCAATATAAAAATAATATATGTACAAAAGTGATTATAATTTCTTTAAGAAATACTGACAATAGGGGTAAAAATGGGATTTTTTTTTAATTTTTGGGTTAGAAAGATTGGCCTAATTTGAAATTTAATTAAAAGTACACATCTTTTCAGTCGTGTTCTACTATCTATTGGTTGCAAGATCTGATTTATTATCTCTATCTACATGTAAAACATCTGATTTGACCATCCCCGCCCCTTAAGACTCATAAAGGAGTAAGTGTGAAAAATTTGGTCCAAATTGGACAAAGGGTTCAAATTTTCAACCCCTCCCCCCCCCCCCCTTAATATTTGGTTTAATTTTAACTAAAATATAATCGGCTCTTAATCTCAATATAATCAGGGGTTTCCACAGGTGGAAGGGGTTAAGACGCAGAGTGCGTCATGTAAATTTCTGGGGGTGTTGAAAATTGTTGCAAAATTAGTATTATATGCTAAAAATAAAAACGGTCAAGTTAATTCAGAAGCGAGCAATTAAACTAATAGGAGTCCCAGCCCTAACTAACCCACTCGACTCGCTGGTTCACCGCAGAACTGTTTCTGCCCTTTCTCTGTACTATAGATACTATCATGGTGTTTGTTCAGTCGAGCTGAAATCAATTATCCCCTCTCAAAGCCCTCTATGCGAGAAACACGCGGTTTTCGCAGGCTAAGCACCACTTCGCTGTCAAATTGGATAAAAATCGAACCAGCGCTTTCACCAGCTCTTTTATCCTTATGACCTCTACAGACTGGAACTCGCTTCCAGCTCGAACCGTCTTCCCGCGACTTATAACTTTCATCTGTTTAAGACCCGCACCCACAGATACGTTCGACTCCTACCCAGCCTATAAAATCCCCTCTTCTTCCTCTTTTCACGATGGAGGGGCTAACCCAGGCCTTTAGGGGGTGCACCTTTTTGGTATAACTCCTCTCATCAATTCGATTAAAAAAATTAAATAAAAAAACTTCAACAAAAGGTAATAAAATATAATACACAATGTGGGAGGGTTGCTTTTCATGAAACTGACGGGAGTACTTTCATGAAACTGGGGGAGGGGCACCCCTGATATTAAAATTTCTAAATATAAAATTTCGTTTTGATACTGCCTTGATTGATTTTTGAGCTAGATTGTACACCAAATTTGGTAATACACAGACTAACTAACTCACTCACTAAGAGACATTTTGACGAGTTTTTTGTAGAGTGAACGTCCTGAAAAGTGAATTCGCTCACTTTTTTATGATTATAGTTATAGTAGCTATATATCTTTAGAATAGATATCTATTTTACTTTGTTATACCACTAACAAGGTAGAAGCAATTTCGTTAATATTAATTTAAAATAATGTGTGGGTCGCAACCAAATTTTACAGGAAATGTGGGATCGGACATAAAAAAGTTTGCTCACCACTAAACTTCATGACAATCTCTCAGCATTTCCCTAAGAAATCTTAAGTTTGCTGCTTTCGGCAATTTGAACTTTTGTTACATAATCAGGTTTTTCAAAAGAAATCATTTTTAATTCCTCTTGCTGGGTATGAAGCTTTAATCCACCCCATCAACACTAATTCATCAGGAGCAGTCTTGAAGAAGTTTTTACTTTTATCAATTTAGATATAAATAATAAAGAGTCATCATACAGGATCACAAATTCGAATAATTCATTGACTAGAAAACATGCTCTCTGGATTAACTATTAATTTAATAAATTGAGTATAATTACAATTTATTAATTTTGTTAAAATCATAAATTATTATATCTTTGTTCAATCATTTATTAATAAAGTTAAATATAAATAACAAAAAATTCAATTTCTTTTTTGTATTAGTTTCGAAATAACAAATCATTAATTATATTTATTAACAAATATTATATGATTTCTAAATTATATTTCATAGGTACCTATATATTCATTAATACATTTTGAATAATATTAATTTCATATTGAATTAGGTTATTAATAATAATATGTTATGATTAAATGCAATGGAGTTTTTAAAGTTTTAAATAAGATGGTGTTTTTAGGAGTCCTTTCAAAAGCAAAATGGGACCCTATTATATAGCTACAATGTCTGCCTGTCTGTACCTCTGTCTTTCCGTCTATCAAAGCATTGTAATTTGTATAGTATTTAGATTCAAACTAGAAATTCATAATTTATATGTATTCATTTTTTTTCTGAAATCAATTATTAAAATATTAATCAAAAGAATAATTTTAAAAGATTCGAATTTTTTGTGAGGTCGAAAAAAAAACTTTTTATCATGACCATGAGGTGAGAGGCATTTACATATAAAGATCTATTTAATTTATATATTTTTTTTAATCTATGGTCTACGGTTTGAGAGACTGCCAAAGTGGCCATTTTAGGTGATTACTGTACCGGGCGGCGGCGGCGTTTAGAAATAGCGTAACATAAAATTATAAAGGAAATTCATAAATTTTTTCCACCTTTTAGATAGGTAGGTATATAAATTTTAGCATATTTGGGATCACACGGTCCTACAGAATTGAAAAAATAAATTTTATTTGAATATCTCGAAAAAAAATTTGTCGAAAAACGAAAAAATGGCAAGGCTAAAGCCTTGTGAAATTTCTGATTTTGTCAAAAAAATTGAAATATCAAAATTATAATCTGTATATACAGGGTGGTCCCGAATTCATGGTACAAACTTTAATGGTAGGTACAGGACATTGTAACAATGAGTTATTGGCATAGGAATGCATAGTGTAATAAGTATATGTAATATGTATATGTTTGTATAGTGTAATAGTAATATAGTGTATAATGTATGTATAATGTATAGCCGTTATTTCACCTGTTTACGCCTCATCGCGTCACTTGCGACTATACATTCCTATACAATAACTCATTGTTACAATGTCACTGTACCTACCATTGAAAGTTTGCAGCACCTATGAATTCGGGACCTACCCTGTATATAAAATTATTATTTGCCCGAAACACTCTCTCATCATCAAAACAGCCAGAACCACTAGACATAGAAACATGAAATTTGGAGGGGATATTACATCTATGACATAGGGGCTCATTAAGAAAGGATTTTTCGAAATTCGACCCCTAAGGGGGTCAAATGGGGCAAAGTGTGTTTTCACTGATTATGCGATATCTCTTAAGGACGATAAAATATCTACTTGCTTTTTACTTATAAAAATACTAAATTAAGATATCTAAAAAATAATTTCAGGATTTTTTGAAATTAGACCCCTAAAAGGGTCAAAAGGAGCAAAATATCTTTTGCAATGTGTTTACACTAATTATGCATTTTCAATTAAGAACGATAAGATATCTACTAGATTTTTACTTAATAAAATTCTAAATACAAATATCAAAAAAAGTGATTTCAGGATTTTTTTGAAATTCAACTCCCAACTATCCAAAATGTGAGTGGGGCAAAATTAAAACTCTCTCCTATCTTGATCAAATTTTGTAGAGTTATTCTTTATTACTTTAAGAAACTATTCCTGTAAAAATCAACTATCAAAATTGACTGTATGGGGTCGAAGGGGGTGGGAACAAATTATAGAAATTTTTAGCTTTTTAGTACATTTACTCTTTAGAAAACTCTGGATTATTTATTTGCAAATATCTAAAAATAATTTCCGAGATTTTTTGTAATCCGGCTCCCCCACCAACTATCCAAAATTCGAGTTGGGGCAAAAATTAAAACTCTCTCCTATCTTGATCAAATTTTGTAGAGTTATTCTTTATTACTTTAAGAAACTATTCCTGTAAAAATCAACTATCAAAATTGACTGTATGGGGGCGAAAGGGGATGGGGGTCCAAAATATAGAATTTTTTAGCTTTTTTGCACGTTTACTCTTCTAGAAAACTGAGAGTTATTTATTTGCAAATATCTAAATATTTGTAGCTGTAGAGGGCGTGCCGAAGGCACGCCTGGAGCAGCTCGTTTTAGTATATTTAGGATCAGAGGGTCCTAGAAAATTGACAAAATATATTTTATTTGAAATATCTCGAAAAAAAAAATTTGTCGAAAAAAACGAAAAAATGGCAATACCCTTGTGAAATTTCTAATTTTGAAAAAAAATTTGATATATCGAAATTAGTTATATATATAATTATATAAATTTCTGAATCATTCTGACACCTCAGCCTCCATACCTAAAATCCTGCCGAGTGTACCAACGATACAATTTTTCTAATTTAAAAGTTTTAGTAAGGTCTAATCAAAATTTAAAAATATATGGAGAATATTACTTGTCTCAATAGTTATAAAATATAATAATAATAATACAAGTTCTTCGCCTATATTAAGGATACATTTTCCACCTAATAGCCACCCCTATAAATTTGAATTTTATTTCAATGTTTCCAAACAAGATCGATATATCGTGTTTCTCCTGGCCCAGGTAAATGTTAATGGGTTGCAAATTAGAAGACATTGTGTCCTCGTATTAAATATTCAGTTGACTTTGTTGTAAGTAGTCATTAGTTGAGCCATCTTTATTATTCACATTTCCTTAATGGGAGAGAGAAGGGGAGTTTAAGGCAAGCAACAACAACACTAAATGCCTTCATCAGTAGTTTATAATTTATTTCTATTATCCGTTGAAATTAAATTTGCAACTCAATTAGAAATAAATGCTGAAATAGCAGGAAGCGGGTGGGATACCCAAGAGATTTATATTGGTATAAGCGAACATGGGTTGCTTTATAAAATGTACAGGTTGGTAACGAAGAAATCAATTCCGGCATCTATATAAATACATTTGATTCAAACTTACTGAACTCTCACCTTTACATTAATATTCTTAAGAGGCTACAGTTTTTTGACATGGGCCTTTAAGGCATCCCCCTTGATTTTGCATATTCGAATTAGACTCGTATTACACTCGGGCGCTCTGAGCATGTGTACTTTTAATTTACTCAGTCAAGTGCACATGCTCAGTACTCCAGAGTAGAATAACTAAAGATCAGTCAGTTAAACATTATTCTTGTTCTTGTTCTTCTTCTTAATCTTTTAAATAGAATCTGCCTCTGCTTCTGTATCCCCCTGGATGGTTATGCAGAACAGTCTTCGGGAGACGGTCTTTCAACATGTTCAGCCCAATATCGCCTTCGATCATTAACCTGTTCAACTATATATTTTATCCCACTTCGCTTCCTTCGCTCTTCACTGTAGATTCTGTCGCGTAACGTCTTCCCGTGTATGGTTCTTACAATTCTCATTTTGGTTTTTCGGAGTAGTTGTTGTGTAAGAACTGTATCTGCCCTTGCTTCGGCGCCATATGCTATTACAGGCCGAACGCAAGATTTGTAAATGCGTATTTTGCTTTCCGGGTACATAAATTTGTTCTTCCATATTAAGTTATAAAGGCAGCCGGAAATTCTTGCCCCTTTAAACACTTGCGACTTCACTTCGTCCTTTAAATTTCTTTTGCTTGAAATTTTCACGCCCAAGTAGCTGAATTTCGATAGTTGTCGTATGGGGATATTCTTGTTAATATTTAAAATTATTAAAAAAAAAAATGAAATAATTTTCAAAATTTTCGACTATGGTTATGTTCCCAATACCCCTGAAAGGAATCTTTGCCAAGGGGCGCATACAATAGGTACAACAGAAGGATTTGTGCTTTTATCAAATGAAATACAAACGTACCACCCGAGGATACCTGATGCTGTTCGTTTTGATAATCAGTAAGCAACTGGAATATAATCGTATTAGATTTTTTTTATTCAATCGAATGCAAGAAGGACCAGGAAGATGCAGTCCCTATGAATCTCGAAAGATTCCTGCATTACTGAAGAGAAGGTGGAATAGCTCAAGAGAAATGGTGTTTATGCACTCGAGTTTTGAAGGTTTGAAGGTTTGAAGGTTATAAGTGACGGAAAAGACGGAGACTGGGAGAGAGTTTCATTTCCTCTAAGTCATGTGGACAAATGTATTGGTGAATGAAATGGTACGGCACTTTTCCAATTTAACCGCGAAAGGGTATTAGGAATATACAAAACGCGTGCTACTCGCAAAGCATGCCTTGGGGGGAATTACCGACTTTAACTCATCAGAGCACATGCCCTGATAGTATCTATAAAATTAAGAAAGTGCGGAAACACTTGTTCGATGAGCTAGTGAGTAAGGGTCGAATCGTCAATTATCCTAATAGCTCATTTCTGAATTGCATCTACGGCGGCAAGAGAATGCTTGGAGGTTCCTCTCCACAAATGCGTGCTGTGGGGCGGATTTGGGCTTTGTAGAGGGTGAGAAGATGCAAGGTTGTGAAACATCGCCTGGACCTGAATAAGAAGCCAATTTTCCTTTCTGCGGATTTCGCCACACATTAATATTATTATTTGAACCCTACCCGGATTCTCTTGGCACATAAAACCGGCTGGTCGGATTTTTCAATTCACTTTTAAGTTTTTTCTTTTGTTTTTTTTCTTCGTGTTTAGACATGTCTGAAACATATAGAAAAATCATTTTCAAGCTTTATTTTCTCTGTTTGACTGCGTGTTTGGGTTCCAATAACTCCTAGAACAGGAGTTAGTAGACATTATTATATTAGGTTAGAGTTGGTGGAGTTTCACAAAGAGGAGCTTATGTTTCACTATAAACCAACACCGCGTTCCTAAGTTTAGTTAGTAGAAAGTTCATTCAGGTGCTTAAATTTTTGTTTTTCTTCAAGCCTAACCAATAAAATTTTCGACTTTCTAGTTGCAGAACTTGCAAATGCAAAAAATATCATTGAATGAAAAAATAAATACTTTTTTCAAATCTCAGTCTTACTAAATACATTCTTTTATGTTTTAATCGTGTTTGTTGGTTCTCTTTGACTTGAAGCTGCCTCATGGTCGAAATCATTTTCTATCTAACAAAAGTTAACTGATTTATAATTAAATTTTTTTAAAAAGAAAAAATATATATTATATCTTTTGACAAGTTTATCAAAATCTAATAATCTAAAAAATTGAGTGAATTGAGAGATTGGGTGGGCGGCATATTGCGACATGCCTACAGGCGCTCTTATTCCATAGAGAAAAAGTTTTTGATATATTTAGGTCGATCAATTAATTCAATTTTTAAAGGAACCTCTACTAACCTAAAGATGAGGCTTGATGGGTTTCTTTCGTAAAACTGTCAACATTATTTTGTTCAACTTATCTGAAAATAATGAAATAAAACAACTAACTGGGTGTATTTTGTGCGTTGAAAATGATCGGATTTGTCAGATCCCTTCAAAAAATCTATATTTAATTATATTGAAAAGAAAAAGATATTTATTGATTGTATTTAAAATATTAAAAAAATACAAATCTTTTATAGAGCAATCTTAAAAACGTATATTTCAAACCCAATCGTTTCGGTAGAAATTCTCCCTTTATCAATATAAATTTTTCAAAAAAAGAAAAAAGTTGCTTTATCTAAAGTTTAGAAGGTTTAGAGGGTTACTTTCTAAACCTTAGAGAAAGCAACTTTTATCTTTTTTTGAAAAAGGGAGAATTTCTCCCGAAACGTTTGGGTTTGAAATATACGATTTTAAGATTGTTCTATAAAAGATTTATATTTTTTAATAATTAATTATACTTAAATAAAAAACTTCAATTTTAATTTTAAGATTATTACCGTACAATAGATGTAGGTATAAAATATACACGGAGAATTGGAGTTATTACCCTCTACCTTTTTTTTTAATGGAAATGATTTAAGAAGGTGTTTTTCACTCTAAAAAAAGTTGATAAATAAATCAAAATTGAACGTCTCATCGTAAAAAAAAGAAATTTCAAGGGGTTGAATTGAAGTCGAAAGATAAATGAGTTGGCTAATGCTTTTGCTCAAAGTGTATCTAATTAGACCTCAAAACGGAGTTGAATGTTTGAAAATTAAGTTTTTCTCGAAATTGAGATCTTATAAAAAGAATGTAGATTTTTATCTAGTCAGATCAAACTTCATAGCAGTAGGTATGTGAGAAATTAAATCTTGTAATTTAAACTCTACACTGCTTTAGATGGAAATCGACCATCTTCCACAATGAATCAGCCTGTCCTATAAGAATTTTAAATGTCTCCTAATTCTATTGCTCTAAGCAAGCTATGACTTGTCTATGTCTATAGCACTCTTAGTTATTTCCGATCTTATATATTGAGAGTTCTTAGAAATGGATTAGTCTAAAGATTCGCGGATCATCTTTATTTATTTGTTTTTTGGATTATTTCTATTTTAGTAGTTCCTCAGCGAGAACAAATTTTTTCAACTAAAACTCGTCTGAACTTGTCGTTGACACGCTTGAACTTGAATATATATATATGTATCTACCAGGCAGGGAGCTCAAACTTTCTATCGGCGCCCTTTTCCGAAAAATCGTTTATTTTACTTGCCCCTTGAAACTATGCAACAATTTTATTTCATTTTTGAGAACCAATTTACTTTTCAAAAGAAAAAAATGTTTTTTATAGAAATATTTGATTTTATTATAGACCAAAACGCCGAAAATTAGCGATTTTTTTTCAAAATAGTTATAGCCGTTTTTTAGATATTTCGAAAACACGGAGCAAAAAAAAACATTTTTTCATGCACAATTACGATATTTCACCATACCTTTTGTAAAGTAGACTAAAAAGGAAATAATTGGCTTTCGAAGAGAATGATTCACTTAATGCTCATATTTTAAAATTATTTATTATAAAGTATTCTCTCATCAGTGAATAATTTTTAATTTTGTAATTAAAACTTTATTCTCAAAATAATATTCCTAATTTCTACTTTTTCTTTTTGTTCCAGGTGAGTACCTATGCATTCTTCTCTAGTGAATGAAATACAAGCTATCCCACGTAAGTTATTTGAAATTCAAAACAGCCCCCCCCCCCTTCCGATTTTTATACATAAATTTGCAACCACCTTTTCCAGGGAAAAGGAAATTAAATTTGGTATTGAGATAAAAGGGTTTGGAAAGCCTAGTATATTGTCCTTTGACCTTTCGGACCAATTAATTTCCACCTACCCTTTCTCACACCACCTTTTCCGACCCCCCCCCCCATTCCCTCACACAATTCAATTCTACATCATTACAAACACATTCAATTATTATCTGTTTCGTTTGTGTCATATTTTCCTTTTTTTATTTATCTCAATTAATACAATCATTTCCCTTTAATCAATTCATTTAAAGCCAATTTCAAGTACGCTATTGTTTTGGCTTATATTTTAAGGATTCTTTTATTTTATTTTTCCCCTTTTTAACCTTTATGATTGCGGGTCAGGCTGTCCGAAAGAATAGCTTCTTTGTTTAAGAAGCAGGCGGGTTGAGTTCAAGCCCCGCTCCTGTATAAATTTCTCCACCCATAACTGAGCCCTACACCAATTTTGTAATTAAAACTTTATTCTCAAAATAATATTCCTAAGTATTTGTAAGCATATCTAACTTCAGCCCAACCTCTTTTTGCATAAATCAATAAAAAAGATTTTGTCCATTTTGACCAATCGTTATCAGATATCTTTTTCAAGTTACTTCTATACCATTCTTTTGAATTGCCCTCTAAGAAGAATCTTATAATTTGTATCTTCATAATACTATCATATATTTTATGTCGTTCACATTCTATTTCAAAAATTTTTAACCATTCTGCTGCATTTTGTTGAATGCCATAAAATTTATTTAAGTTAAATTTTTTTTCGATATCTAATAATATGTTTTCTTTTCTTTTTAATTTTCTAAGTCCAGGTTATTGAGAGTATCAATTTTATCCTCATCAATTCTGGATCTTATTGAAGAATCTAGACTTCCTTCAGTTGATTCTTCCAAAAAAAAATCTTTAAATATAAAATTATTGTCTTCATCTATATATAGTTTCTTAATCTCATCTGATAAAGTTATATTAACATTTCTGAAATGTCCCTCTTTGGACATGCTTTTAAACGCTGACTTGGATTAAAGTAATTTGGCTTAGTTCTTTGTGTGATTTCTCACCTTGATGTTCTTCTGGAAATGCATATACTTTTTAGATGATTTATTCCCAGAAAATCCTCCAATTGTGTCAATTGACATGATTTCATATGGTTCTTTTGCGGGTCCAAGCTGTGACATTTGTCCTATTAATCTGCCTCTTCTTGATTTGTTTTCAATGCATGTCGAGCATGTTCTGCAAAATTTTCTTATTAATTTGTCCATATTCTTGAAATAATAATGAGGTCTTATTTTATTTAGCAAATGCTTAACACCAATATGTCCATAGAAGTCATGAACCTTTTTTATTAATTCATCGCCAAATCTTCTTGATACAAATATTCTTTCATTATTTCTCAAACCTTTGAATGCGATATCACCTTTTTACTACATTCTTAGAATTATTTAACTCTTCTTTGTTTAACTCCTGATCATTCATGATTTCTTCCAAAGATACTATATTTACTACTTTTAAGATGTCTTCTTCGTTTTCAAAGCTCTCTAATACTGGGTTTCTTGATAGAGAGTCAGCCTCTAAGTTTGTTTTTCCTGGAGATGTGTTAACACACATTAACACATCTATGAAATAAAATCACAGATCTGGCTAAATGGCCTCTGTAAATATAAAAATAAAACAAACCTTTATACTTAAACAGACTATTGGCGAAAATCATAAGAAGAGACATTGATTTATATAGTACTAATATTACATGTAATGCATTAGCAAATCCACCCCTTCTGACATCTGGGTGTAACAATCTCTATTCTTCCATAAGAACAGTTCATTTTCTTCCCTGCTAACTACTAACTAGCCCCTCTGAATTTCACTATTATGTATCGTTGACTGAATAAATTGTCTTAAATTAAAAAGTTTCAGGTGAATAGGTACATGTATATGTAAATATAAGTAAATTTTATAAAACAAAATTAAGAATGTTAACTCTTAAAAACTAAACAATATTTACTAGTTTAGAAGTTAAGGGTGTATTCGGAATTAATTATTAATTCTCTATATCGTAATAAAAAATGTCACCTCTCTGTATTTTTGCCAATACATAAGCAAAGGTCTGACAAATGTCTAATAATTATAATTTTCAGAGATAGTAATACCATAAGTGTTTTCATAATTCAATTATTAAATGAACTGTTGATTATTTTTCTTTGATTATATTATGCTTAATCATATTTCTACAGACACTAGTTGCAATTAGTTTGTAACCGTCTTGAACCCGCGCAGTTTCTTTTTATGAATTCGATAAAACAAACTACATACACCTGCACCTTGAAGTTTCATATGGTCTGGCGAAACAAACCTAATATTTACGTATTAGATGCATTCATCTGTCAATTAATTCGTAGACTCAAGGATCCGAATCCCCAAAGAATCTACAAAGCTAAGATGGAAGCGTTCTCTTATGAGGTCTAAAAAGAGATCTAAAATCACCCTCTATCTTTGCTAGAAACGCAACGGCTATACTTATTAAAAACCATTCAGTGGAGAAACATATTCTTTGGGCCTCGTACAGTCATCAATTTTAGTAAATTTATTTTCAATAAACGAAAATGAATATAGGTCGAATCAAAGATTTTAATAGATATATTTATATTGCCTGTGGGAGGGTCCTGCCCTCGGGAGTTGAACCCAAGCACTAGTTTGCTTTCCAGGCAACGAGTTCAGACCCCTTGAGACAATCACCTCCAAACATGCAACATATGGTTGTTTCAAAAGTCTGACTTGTTGCCTAGAAAGCAGACTAGTGCTTGAGTTCAACTCCCGAGGGGACAGGACCCTCCTACATGCAATATAAACATATCTATTAAAATCTTTGATTCGACCTAAATTCATTTTCGTTAATAAATTGATTCGCAAGTTGATTTTGACAAAAAATTCAATATTTCTTTCTCAAATAGATTATTCATTTCTTTGCATTTTCAATAATTTTAAGAATATATTTTAATTTATTTCATTTAATGGAGAACTTAAACTCGAGTATGCTCTAAAACACTGATTCTTAAGCTATGGGTCGCGAAGCATATTTTTAGGTTCATAAATAAAATGATCCTAAAAAAGGTAATGAAAAAAAATTCTTTTTTTTTTGGGTCGCGATAAGAACATATTTCTTAAATTGAAAGTAATGGAAGGCAGCCCAGAGGTGGTGAGGAAAGAAAGATTAACACATATAAAATATTAAATTGAAAGTTTTTGCCGAGAGTAGCAGAATTTTTATATATTGAAGGAGACAATAAAAGAGTGTGTCTTCTGCTGGAACGTAGAATACAAATATTTCAAATACATTCACTATTACTACCGGTATGTAGATGATATTATTTTACTATGGACAGGTACAAAGCGCGTTATGGGTGAATTTATCAACAATATAAATTCTATCCACGACAAAATTAAATTTACCAGCGAAATCGAAAAAGATAAAACACTAAATTATTTAGATGTAGAAATCAAAATTTCAAATAAAAAACATACTTTTGGAATATTTAGAAAACCCACGACCACAGACATAGCTATAAATAATAATTCCTGTAGACCTATCACACACAAATTAGCAGGATTCCACTCAATGATTCATAGATTAACTAATATCCCTTTAGATAAAACAAATTTCAATAAAGAATTAGAAATAATTAAACAAATAGCAGCTAAAAACGGTTACGAGAAAACCCTTATTGACAAACTATTAAAAAAGAAAATTGAAAAGTCAACTCTGAACCTGATTTATTCCCAAATGTCCGAGCCAGAATTAAAACCAAAATTAATAATCCCATACTATGGAAAAATTTCGGAAACTTTAAAATTAAAATTCAAAACTTTAGGATATCAAACTATTTTCAAATCCTCTAGAACATTGGGATCTGATATTAGCAATAATAAGAAAGACAAAATTCAAAAAATGGACAAAAAAGGTGTCTATTCCATAACATGTGGAGAATGTGATTCGACCTATATAGGAAAAACAGAACGAAATTTAAACACGCGCATTTCGGAACACAAAAGGATTTTTAAAGGGGGTTCAGGGCATAGTGCATTTGCAGACCATCTAATTTCCGAGAAACATTGTTTTCCAGATGAATCAAATATTAAATTAATTAGATCAGAATTAGATCCCTTAAAAATTAGTATTTTCGAATCGTTAGAAATTTTAAAATCATACAATAATTCACCAAAAAAATTCTTAAATCGTAAAATAGAAATTCCCGAAAGCTTTATTTTAAAAATAGCTGCTAAAATATAAACTTCACGAACGCCAACTACAGTCAAAATAATAAAACAAGTATAAGTGTCAATTCTTAACTTGCCCACTCTATGTAATTTATAACCTTAACACATGAAAAATGTAAAACTTTCATTCATAAATTAATTCCTGTGAATACATTGTAATAGACTGATGAAGAGGGCAAAGCCCTCGAAACTATAGTCTCGTTATAAATAAATAAAATTTATAATTCCAGCAGAAGACACACTCTTTTATTGTCTCCTTCAACATATAAAATAAGGTGTAATTTATTGGAATCCTTCCTCCTTTCACTTTCAAACCGACGTTTCGGAGGATTTTCCCTCCTTCTTCAGGGTTTCAAAGGGTCAATGAAGAAGGAGGGAAAAATCCTCCGAAACGTCGGTTTGGGGGGAGAGGAGGAGGGATTCCAATAAATTACACCTTGTTTTATATGTGTTGGTTTTTTCTTTCCTCACTACCTCTGGGCTGCCTTCCATTACTTTCAATTAAAATTTCTACCAGTCCGTCTCTCTCCAGAGAAAATTTCGTTGCAAAAAAATATTTCTTAAATTTGGACCGCCTCTTAAAAATGTTAAGAACCACTGATATTAGGCATTAACATCAGAATATGACTATAATGCAGTTCAATCAGCCAGTTTATTTTCAATCTGATCTACTATACATATATACTTACTTCAATTATTCATAATATACTTTCGATTCAACCCACGTATTATTTTATTTTTTTAATTTGAAACTTAATTTAATTTTTTAATATTATTTGTTAGATACAAAAAAAGAAAAAAATTATAACTCAGTATATTTTTGTGCAAAGAGAAATTATTACTTTTTTATTCGCAAATCCCATAGGAACAAGTTGCAAACCAAAAAACTTTAATTAATTTTCACATTTGCCTAACTCTCAGCGGATTAGACAAACAACATCAAAGCTATGTGTAGGATTTCACTACAAATCCGACGAGTGTATCACGTTATATTAATATCACATTTATTAAATTTAAATAAAATATGTTTCTGTCATAGGGGTTACATACCTGACAACTGACGCAAGATGGAAACATTAAAGGCCCCTTTTTTCAGTATTTTAGCTTTGCCCAATCTTTTTTTACTTTTAATGATATTGATGCTAGAAGGTGTAACTGGGTCGCTGAGCATATTCTTTGGGTCGCGCAGAGTCGTAAACTAAATATTTTACTACATTTATTTCCAATAAGTTTGAAAATATATTTTAATTTATTCAATGCACTATTAGAAGAGTAAAAATATTAAAAACACGTGCTTTTTCATTAAATTTTCCATGGATCTAAAAGTTGTTTATCTTAATTGGTAAATTAAACTGATGTGGACATCCGCATGACTTTACCATACGCCTGGCCCCTCTCTTATATAATATATAATATTTAATAAAATAATTTATAATCATTTAGGGGGGAGAGCCAAAAAAAGGCCCTTTGACCAAACTCAACCAAATTTTGTATACATAATCAGTAGGCTCCCAGAAGACTAAAAATCTAAAAACTAGCTGCCCAAAATCAGAAGAGAGGTCAATAAATGAAATTCTAGGCCTTTGGACCAAACTCAACCAAGTATTGTATATCAATAAGTCCCCTGTAGTCTATATATGGGCACTTAGTTCTTGCGCTCTTTTCGTCATTATAATTTCATTTTATAGAATATTTCATTTTTCTTGTTTCTTTAGTTTGAAAATCTTATAATTTTAATTCCCCCCCTCCCCTTAATTTTGGGTTCGATTTCAACCACAATCTAATCATAATTAGTAGAGATTGTGGTGTTGGTGCAAGGGGAAACATCTTTAATAAAGATAAGAGTAAATAAATATTATATTTAATATTGATTTACTATGAGTTAAGTGATTCTAGGTCACTTATTTCACATTAAATTTTTAATGTGAAATAAGTAACCTAGAATCCTTAACTCATAGTAAATCTATATTAAATATAATATTTATTTACTCTTATCTTTACAATCTAATCAGCTCTTAATCTCAATGCATCAAAACTACATGTGAAATTTCGTTTTGATATTCATACTAGTTTTCGAGCTAGTGCGTCCAGAACAATATGGTAACGCACTAATGATTAATAGACTTTTTTTTGACAAAACAGTTATTATCTTGAAAAATATAATTTTTTCGATGTCCACTTATTAAGGATTTTTTGTTGACCCAAATGCCATGAATTCGCCCAATTTTTTTTTAATCAAAATAGTTTCAGCCGTTTTTGAGATATTTCGAAAAAAAGGAAGCAAAAAAAAAACACTTTTTTCATACACAATTACAATACTTTACCATACATGGTATGGTAAAAATGTTATATGTGAGTTAAAAAATTGTCATAATTGTAAAATTAAAGAAAATTGCTTAAGTATGATCAAAAAAAAGGTATGAAAAAATTTGTTTTGTTTTCTTTGGGTCGCAACATGTACATAAATTTCTCAAATTTGGGTCGCGGCTTAAAAAACTTAAGAACCACTTCTTCCCAAACTTTATGTCATGCCTCCTACAATCAAGAGTAGAAACTTTCTCGCGACTGTAATTATAAAATAAACTGCAACGGATCGTTGTAGACTTTATCCAAAGTCATTTGAAATATTAATATGTTTATTCCTTTATTAATAATGAGAAATCACTGTAAAATTCATCATCGACTGGACTGGCCTAGCTCACACGCAGCTTATATTCTTGTGCGCGCAAGTGTTGCCTAAATACAGGCGCACCAACGTCATAAATCAAGCTCAAATTCAGATATCATTTTGTGGATTTTAATTAGGAGTTATTTATATATATTTCATTTAATTATATTTATATATATAATAATTCATTTATAGAATATAGAAATATTATGTATGGTATAAGTTATATAGGGGACATGAGAATTTTAGAAAGGCTTAGGTGGAACATGGCACAAAAATGATTGGGAAAAACGATATAGAGTGAATATTATTTAATTTCGTTTTTCAAATTGAAAGAGTTTCGACTAATACATGAGTTGACATCATCAGTCTGACTAAAACAAAGAATACTAAAGAAAACCATGAGAGATGGTCAACCATTGAATCCGAGGTGTTAGAGATGACTGTTTAACTGATATATAAATAAAGAATTGGTAGAATAAAGAAAATTCAAATGAGAATGGAAAAAATCTCACCTGGAAGACGCGTGGCTGCTCGCAGAATCATGAGATTTCTCAACGCGCGAGGAAAGCGTTGAATTTAGCTTGGCGGGATTCACAATTAAAGTCGCATGGGCTCAAGGGAGCATGGTGGGGAGTGAACTTTGGATCCTGCAATAGAGGGTAGGTACTAGTTACGTGCACCTAATAGATAAAAGGGAAATTCTACAACTATCGAATTGAAATATTGTTTCAAATTCGAACAAATAGGTCTGAGCTTGTTTACGAACAAGTGTGAGCTTGTTTTCAAACCTCTCCCTATTGATTCCTATATTATAAACTCTAACTAAATACATGGGTATTAAAAGGAATTCTCTTTTAAGATATCTTATACGATTGCTTTGTCTACTTATTTCTAATCAAGGAATGTAAAATGTATACGAATAAACGCAATTTTAATCTTAATATAAAATCTATATCTCTCAGCAAATTGAACTTTTATATAAAAACTAATGTTGGAAACATAAATAAAAACCAATTACTAATATCTACTCCTAATATCATCTAATATTAATTAATTCAAAAAATGCCAAATATGTATGATTACATAATAATTGATAAAAATCATATATTAAAATAAAATAAATTGTATTATCAGATAAAATTTGAACAAAAGCGAAAAGTTGGAGGATGTAAAGTTAATGTCAAAATTTTTTAAGAGGACTCCAGTAAAGGGCTAGGGGATCCGCGTATCCCAGTTTAAGAAACGTTGAGTTAGAGGAAACTGTACAATTCATTTTCTCAAATTTTCTTTATAAAATTTCTGTTGATGTGAAATTTGACTACTCACAAACAAACTCACAGATAGTAGACACTTTGACTAAATAAATAATATCATTTTTAAGCTTTTTACATACTTTATATCACCTGTATCTATCTATCTATCTATCAATGCGACTTTTGTTCTATTAAATTCCTCAAACATTTTTCTATAAAAATAATTTTTTACCTACTCAATTTAAATTAATTTATATAGGAAAAGAATGGATGAGAATGGAATGGATAATGGAATTGAAATAATTATCAGAAAAGAGGGTTTTTTTTCTTCAAATAGTTTTTTCCTCTTATTAAAAACAAGGACTAAAAGATGATCAAGGACAGTCGATGGTGGAGAAGTAATCTCCGGAATCGAAGCTCAAAAACAATGTATGCATAAATTCATGTAAAATAATTGGTTTAATAAAATTTATAAAAAAAAAATTAATTTATATAAAGATAATAAAAATAAATATATTTAATTCTGTTAAATTCCGCAAACTTTTCTCTATAAAAATAATTAAGACTAAAAAATAAAAAAATAAATTACATTTTAAAAAATCTAAAAACCATTCTTCTAAAAAGTACAAAATAATGTAATACTTAATCAAAAAGCGTGCGGGGGCACTTTGTCGAAATTAATTAAAAGTACGTTTCTGCTCCCCACACTTTTTGATCAAGTATTACATTATTTTGTACTTTTTAGAAGGACTTTTTTTTTGTTTAATGTTTTGTTGTTTTTTTTTTAATTTAACCGTTTTTGCGATATTTTGAAAATACTAAGTAAACAAATCAATTTATTATAACTGGTATAAGTAAAAAATAATTTATTTGAAGAAGCGTTAAAATGATTTTCAAAAATGATCAATCGCTCCAAGTGAAAGCTTCTAGATATAATTCTTCATTAATTAGGCTTGGGGTTGAATGGACCCTTTTACCCCCCCCACTACTCACTGGGGTCGAGAAGTGACGATATATACCAAGAGTGAATTCGCTCGCTTTTGTTTTTTAATCAAAAAGGACGATCTCTAATTATCCAGGACAAAGAGCCGGCCTTTCTTTTTATGCGTTGGCCATGTTGGCTAATTGATATTTTAGACCCAGCTCCATTAGAAAATTAATTACTACAAGTCTCTTATTATCCTCGGGCATTGATCGAAATATTGATGGCAATCCTACACCTTCCGAAAAGCTACCCTATTTTTTAATTAGCCATCTGGAAGAGCAATTCGGACACATCCAAAATTTTAAATAGCTGAAAAAATCGCCAGGCCAGTATTAGTCAATATTTTCTAGCTTAACTGCACATCAAAATTGGATCCAAAATATTGAAATCAATACATATTTTACCCTTAATATTAGTTTACTATTTTAATAAATAGAAATATACTATATACATTAATGTGAAACCTACCAAGTATTTTTTATCCAATAATTAGAAATATATTAATTTAAAAAACACTTTAATTATTTCAAAATACACCAAAAATCAGAAAATGAATATTTATTACTCTAAAAATTTGCTTACTACATAACTAAAAATATAAGTATGGGACATTATTTTGATTATATTTTAAATTCAAAGCGCCCCATACTTTTATTTTTAGTCACATAATTAAGACATTTTTATAGTAAGTACACACTAAAAAATTTCAACTCATTAGCCCTAACCGTTCTTCATATAATAATTTAAAAATTTTCTAAATTTTTTCTCTCGATATTTTATAGTTATAGAGCCTAAAATAAATTATTATTATCTAGTATACTATACAATAATTTCTTTTACTAAGACTGGGAAGGGACTTTTTATGAACTTCCATTAACCTTAATCAATTAAGTAATTTTTTTTATTTTACTTTTAATATTAATTGAACAAACGTTTTTAGTGTAGAATTTAATCAAAATCTATCCAGCTAATTTCAATAGATATTAAATGACCAAAGTTTGATAAAAAAATCAGTCAATCAAATCCTTAGTAGGTACAACGTTCTATAAATATTTTACCTTTCTCAGAACATAAATAACTTTACAAAAACCTAGATAATTCAAAAAATACTTTAGAAAATATGGAGGGGTGAACCGCGACCTAATATCGCGTACACCTACTTCCACTTCCACTTTCATTTCCAAGTAAAAGACAATAGATGAAAGGGCATTATCTAATGGATTCCAAAATAATTAGACATAATTCCAAAGAGGTGTAATTTCTATCGCGGTTCGGAAAATACTAAGTTACTATTCTTGCAGTTGACTATGAAATAGGAGCTCTTCTGAATCCACGAAAACAAAATTCATCCATTTATAAAATTTAAATTTCTTATCAATAAAGTTTTAAACTGACTACAGTAAAGATTTAATTTCCACCTGATATTCATCTCTATTTCACTTGATTTTTAGCTTCTTATTAGCTATTTCTGTTATTTTATTAGATTTACTAAAGACTGTAATTCTGTGAATATATAGTTATTTAAGAAAATTGATTTCGAATTTCTAAAATATTGATTTATATGTAAGTACATCAAACCTAAAATCATATAGTAGACACATTATTTAGTTTATTAATATGCTTTTATTATTAAAATGTGATTTGAGAAATGAGTGACGACTGAATGGCTCATTCCCCTATCATTAATCATTTTCCCTCTAGTATTGATGATGATTCCTTTTTAATCGCACCTCCATTCATGTTTTTTTCTACTATAGGTGAGTCAATGCAATGTATACATACATTTGGGTTTATAATTTAATCAGCATTGAAAGCCTTTTAGATGAGAGAATGTCACGTGCCTAAATATATAATTATTATATTATTAAACAAGATTAAAAAAACAAATGAGGTTTATAAAAAAATGCACTTAAGGCTTTTACTCAGAAAGGTGATATCCTGGAATCGCTAGCTAAAAATTATCCATGGCAGTTGAATCCAGTTTCAGCCAGGTTGGCTTATGAGGTCAGCTGGTGAGAAACTTGCATTGATATAAAAATTAAATCAGTAGTTTTATAATTATCTACTGGAATCAAAGACGATCACTAAATTTTATATCATCGTTTGCCTTTATTTAATTTTGTGCTAAATAGTGTCCCTTTTTTGGAAAACCTTTTATAAAATAATGGAATTTTTTTTTAACTTAAATGTTAAATGATTTTATGGGCTACGAGAGCCTGAGAATCTGATTTCAACATTAGGGAGTAAGTTAAGTTTCACAAACATACCGTATTTTTTTTCGAAATATTGATAAACGGTGTATGTAGATTTGAAGCTTTGGGGTAGGGGTCCCCAAACTACAACCCGCGGGCCAAATCTGGCCCTTGAAACTCTTCCAAACTACAAAATTTATTCACAAAAATTCACTATATTAAATATTAATGCTATATTATGCTGTATTATCAAATATAATTTCTGCTTATAATTTCAATGTTCAAATGTGGCCCTCTCTCTAAAAAGTTTGCGGCCCCTTATTTAGGGGTTGAGTTGCTTATTGAAAGAGTAGTTTCTATTCACAATAGTTTAATATTGAAAGGTCGTATAAAATTTATTCTAGTGTTAATATTTCTAAAACATAGATTTTGGACTTTTAGCTTCAAAACATTTACTTGAAAAGAGGAGTGAAAACTAGAAATAAATATTATTCAAAATTTATTTGAAAACCTCATGACGATTGAAGCCAATGAGCTGAAATTCTAGTTACAATTCTCTACTAATTAGTTTTCTAACTATGATTCAGTTCTAGTACTCAAACCGTTCGTTTACAAAAAATCTAAATCACCAAAATTTTCGGAGATCATACCGACTCTCTAAAAAGCTATTACCATTTCTTTCAATTATTTATTACTAGCTGTAAAGCCCGCCTTCGGCGGCCCTCTTGCTAGCCAGGGGCACCCCCCTGGACCCGCAGCCCCCGAACCCCACCCTCACCCCCACCCCCGCACCATGCACAACCCCCGCCCCCACACCACCACCCCAACACTCCATTTCGCACCCTAACCCACTAATCTCCTTCACCCCCACCCCCAAAACCCCTCCAACACCCCACCCCCGCATCATGCACCTGTTACCAACCCCCGCCCCCACCCACCTTGGACCCCGGGCCCCACCCCGTGCCTTCCAACCCTGCGCACCACACCCCCGCCTAGCCCCCTGGACCCCACCCCACTATGCCCCTGGACTCTACCCCGCCCCACCCCCTGCGCCCCACCCTACTCCGCCTCACCACTCACCCCACTCCCATTCCACCCCCGCACCCACTCTCCGCACCCAGTTTTTGCATTTCTAGCCTTCTATTGACACCCAGATTATGTATACAAAATTTGGTTGAGTTTGGGCCAAGAGAAAGAATTTTCATTTTTTGACCCCCCCCCCTTTTGGGTGATTTTTTGGGGAAATTTTTTTAAACAAAAGTTGTCAGAAATCACATTCCCTACAACTTTGTTTATCAAAAAATTTGCCGTAAGGTTAATAGTTTAGGAGTTATTTGATAATTTTCATTCGTGAGCCCCCCCCCCAACTCACTTCTGCGGTCAAAATATAAAAACGTTATATAGCTAAAAACGTAAGTTAGAACCATCTGATGTAAATATGAAATTTCATAATAATCCCTTCAGCCGTTTTTACGTGAATCGTGAGCAACTTTTCGGAAAGCACTGCAACAGTCATACAGACATACATACATACAGACAGACAGGAATTTTGTTGAGGGTGTTTTCGTTCATAACTTTGCTTGAAACGTGTGCAACCAAAATTTGGCCTGATTTGGAGCAATGTAAAGACAAAACCTTAATTTTATATATATAGATAGATTAGAAAAACTAAGAAATCTTAAATATTAATTTAAAATATTATTTTTAAGAGTTCTATTTGCAAAGTAAAACGCCACTCTTTTAGTATAGCTACACCATTTGTATTTCCTTCCGTCTGGCCGAGCATTTTAGATCGTAAATTAACATTTAATTTCCTCATAGTTAGTCTAAACTGAAAGATTCTTAGTATCAGAATAATTGGCACATAGGACGAATTATTCACGCCACAAAAAAATTTACTCATTGATGTAACTACTCACTGTTATATCATATCTGTTCAAAGAAAGAATAACAAAGTTGTTCATATCATATATATATATATATATATATATATATATATATATATATATATATATATATATATATATATATATATATATATATATATATATATAATATAACATGGAGCATTTTGTGAAAATCGTGTCAACAGTTAATTTAAGTTTTAAAAGTTGCTCGTCCTTTTGTCACTAGAATGATGGATATCTTTATTGTTGTCAATTTCTAAAGTCGTGGGCTACATGTTTATTTTATACATCGGATAAATATCCCATATGAAAAGTTTACTTGACAACCGTTTCTATGGTGAGAAAACGAAGTCTCTTCTAACAAAATGAAGCCAATTATTTTTAAAAAATTCAACTCAAATCCGTGAATTGGCAATTAAATAAAACACAAATTTATTTTTAAGAAAAAGTATTTGAATCAAAAGTATATCGTATATAATGTACTTTTTTAATTGGAATTATTTTCAATATAAAAACATGAAATAATAATTAATATCAAAATTAAGTACATTAACCTCTAGCTATGGCATCTATCAAATTGCCATATTATTCATTATTTTTATAGTCACTAATTTATTGATTGAAGTAATATGTTATAAATATATTTTACGACTTGAAAAAAGCATTATAATATCTTATAAAAATTTCTAATTTCTAATTCCATTTAATGACGTAACTGGCGTTAGACTAATCAAAAAACGAGGAAAATTTTTAATCCATTTTCGTGACAGATATTCTAGAGTCTAGACCAGGTCTGTCCAACCCGTTGCTCTAGGATCGCATGCGACACAGCACTGCAATGACTGTGGCCCAACATAAAATCATGAACTTCCTAAAAAAACATTGAAATTTATATCTAGAGATATATTTATTCCACTGAAAGAGGAGACAGAGAGGAATGCCGCATTGGATTTCCTTCACTGACTTTTCAAAACTCTGAAGAAGGAGGGAATAGCCTCCGAAACGTCGGTTTTATGAATAAAAAGATAGTGTAAATTATCTTCTTCTTTTTTTGGACTGCCTCATCAATATCCACTTAATTCACTTATCAGTCCGTCTCCAAAAATTACTCCAATATTTATTCCCTTTTTCGAAATATTAATATACATTTGTGCCCGTAACTATGAAAGTGGACTAGGTCAAAAAATTAAAAAATTAGTTTTTTTTAATTTTATGTTCCATCCATTTAAAAAGTACAGTAATATGTCGGTTTTGAAAAATCGCATAAAATTGAACCGATATGTGGATTTCTATTTGTCTCATTATACAGAATTAGATTCTTGTTTATTTTATAAAACTTTAAATATCTCGAAACTAACAATTAGTGACTTAGACCACTTTCATAATTATGGGCACATTTATACAATATGCGAAGATTTTTTCAAGAATAAAATTCACTAAAAGAAAAATTATAAGCTCAACTATATAAGATAAAATAAAAATAAAAATGAATATTTAAAAATTAATCTTCTTCACTATAGTTATCATTCTAGTACGCAAGGAGACAAGGAATTGGGGTTTTCTAGAACAATCACAATTAATTGATAATTTATCTCCTGAAAACTTGTCAGGACTTGTCATTTAGATCTTTGCACGTTCTTACATGTCAATAGATCATGGATAGTCAGGGATTATTATTTCCGTGACCCTTTTTATATCATTCCTCATATCCTTTTTTATTCCCATTCGATTTAAACCAGAGCTCCCCAACCCGTGGAAAACACACAAAAATTTGGCCTGATAATTTTTTTTCTCTAAAAAAGAAATCTGAAAATCTACTGGGAAGTTTTCGAAAAATATAAGTGATAATTTTAAATTTTGAATCTAGAACTAGATTTCAAGATTTCCGAAAAAATAATCATCATTTTGGTCTATTTTCGACTTCATTTTCATTATAAATAAATTTTCTACTTTCAAACTTTCTGTTTGAATGTTCTAGAACAACAATTAGATACCGATCTGAAAGAAAAATTGACTATTGTCTCTTTATTAGAATTTTATATTAATTATCTAGCCAGGAAAAATATAAACAACTAATACATAATATCACTTTTTGTAAGTATGTATAGTATCTATTTACATATACATCCCACCGGGTCGACCTCTTCCCTAAAAGATGGCACCATCGGTTGAGGAAACTCTGAGGGCCCACAGGGATTTAGAAGACATATTTATATATTTATATGTATATATAATATATCTAGTGTCTTGGGACACTTTTCTAATGTCTTAGAACACTCAATAATTAATACCTTTTAATTATTCAATTATATACGAGAAGCTATTTTCAAATATAAAATTATCTAAAAGTAAAATTAGAAGCTCACTAATTCAATTAAAAAAATAATACTAATATTTTATCCGCGGTCCTCGATTTCTTCAAATGTGGCCCGTATAATCTAAAAGAGTGGACAGCCCTGGTCTAGAATATAAGTGATGAAAACAGTGCACGTAAAAACAACCAAGAGCTATGAGTGCATTATTCATCCACAACAAGTTGAACCCAATATCGTCGCAATCTGACACCTATTTTACGTTAAGTTTAAATACTGAGCTGTGAGCCACACACAAGTTTAACCGGAGGTGATTAAACCCGAAAATTAGTCATTGTATTTTGTTAATCAGTAAAATAAATCAATTAAAAGAAAAACAAATGTAAATAAAAAAATTATTGACAGCAAAGACACAGCCAGAGAATCGAATCCTCCAATAAAAATCCACAATTATACTTTGGAAATTAATATTGAAAACTATTGATTCACTATCCCTTTTTATAGTCCTTTTTATGGGCACTAATCCCTATAAATGCTAATTTGAGTAAAACACACGATTTTCAAATATTCGACACCTCTTCGTAACTAAAGTGAATACTTACGCATTCGCTAACTCGTTTATGTCTATGACTTTTAGAGATTGGAGCTCTCCCGTCTTGCCTGCGACATATAACCTTTTCAAGTTTTTCAAGACTCCCATCCACTGGTACCTTCGAGTCCAACCCAATCATTGAAATTTCTTTCTATTCTTTTTCTTATTTTCACTAGTCTACCCCGGACTACGCGAGTTACACCCTTTTATTTTATATTATAACACCTTCTTACATTAGGGAAAAATAGTCGAACTATGTGACATCAATGGATCAAGAAAATTAGAGGCTCTATTTCGCGTAATTTTTCAACATTTTATAAATTTTTTTTTGAAAATTTTATTATTTGTGACATTTTTTTCATTATTTATTTATTAATTTATTGTTCTATTTATTTATTTATTATTTGTTTATTTATTTATTAATTTATTGTTTTATTTATTTATTTATTATTTTCATTGTCTGTGATACTATTTGATTGTTTATAAACTCATGGTAGACTGGCTACAATGGAATTCATTCTGAGGCCTTAGGAGGAGAGAAAATAAAAAAAATAAAAAAAATATATAAAACCTACTAATAAAAAAAAAATTAAAATGGAATTTCCATTTCTTCATTAATTATCAAATAATTCAAAACACAACATTACAATTACTCAATAGGACTTAAAGCTGCCTTGACAGGCGATTCCAAATGGATTTTGCTTAAGTTTCAGATTTCGATTTCAGAATTTTCAAAATGAGATCGATAACTTCGTCGGTTGTCATTTCTCATATTTTTTTGAGTTATTGCCTCCACTGGATAATATTTCGAACACCGTTATGAATACATCATTATATGACATCAATCGGTAAACAGCTGTCAGAAAAAGGCGGTTTTTTTCCTCTCTCTTCTCTCTCTAGTTATATAAATAGAAATGTGAAATATATTTTGTTGAAGGGAAATTCAACCAAGTTTCTCATCCTCAAAAGGAAATGACATTTTTTTTTTGTTTTCTCTCGATTGAAGATTCAATTGTATTGACTTTGATATTTGGATACCTATTAAGGAATGGTCTGAAGAGTAGCTAGTGATGAATAATGTTTAAAAAATTTCAGACAATATTGTTATGTTTTATTTTAATTTCTGAGAATTTTCGTATAATCTGATATACCGTTCAGCTAGATAATCACATTCGTTGTATAATTTTTATTTTTATTTATTTATTTATTTTACTGCTAAACAGATGGATTTCGGAAAAATATTTTAAAAAGTTTGAAAATCAAATTTCTACCTCAATACGAGCGACAGGTTTCTAAACTTCATCTTTAAACAAACCTAACTAGTTTTCTCTTAAACGTGGAGAAAAATCATTGTCAAATATGATTTATTTAAGTCTTTCTGTCTGATTATGTCTGTGTCTCAATTCAGATACCCAAGGTATTTGAAGAATAGAAATTTTAAAAGGTTCAAACATGTTTTTTTTAACCATTAACTTATAGTTTTTAGGTTTACTAGCTTCAGAATGCCCGGTTCAAAAATGCATGACATCAGAAAATAATTTAATTGTTATATGGACGGCTATAGGTTGTAACAAATGAGCCGACATTTGACATTATGTTTCTATTAATAAACTACATCTCTGTCAAGTTTCAATTTTATAGATCAAATCATTCGCGGAAGAACTATTGTTAAAATTTGCGGATAGCATACGGATTCTTGAAATTGTTTACTTTTTCTTCCAATTTATTTTTATTTTGGAATATGTTAAATGCTTCTTTCCATTACTGAATCTGTACTCACATTATTTTTTTACCTTTTTTAAAGTTTTACCTGAGTTGTTAAAAGATTTCCTCTTTTTAATTTATTCTATGCGAGGTAAAATATTGGAATCGGTCTCGTGGCAAACGCGACTTCAAAGGGTCCTCACGTAAAGACTACGGAACCCATAGTGTAAATAAAGTCACAAATTGTAGTATTCAATCAGGTTGAATTTTAGCACGTGACGATGTTGTCAAAAATTACTTGGGAGTCTCGCCCAGAGGCCAAAAAGTGCCTGAAGAACTTCCCATTGGTAAGCGTAAATAGTAATAATTTTTCATTTCATTTTATCAGCCAATAGTCAATTCTTTTATTTTTAACAATCACATTTGCAAAAAATATTTAATTATAACTGTACTAATTAAAATCCTCAAAATGTAGTCTGATTTTAAACTTGATTTATGACTTTGGTACCCCTGTATTGAGGCAACATTATGGGCGCAGAAGAATGAAATCGCGTATGAGCTAGGCGAGTCCAGTCGTCGATAGAATGCTCCAGAGCTTATTGGATGTAAGCCATTGAGTATGTATGAAAGGATAATTTTTACATAACCTTTAAATAGAAAAGGTCTAGTTTACCATATAAACATTCGACTTTATCCGATTTGCTGCCTCAGTTCCATTTTATTAATGAGATTTTGCTTTTTACTTTATCCAATGCGAAGCATGGGTAAAGTTTTGGAATCGGCCTCGCGTCAAGCGCAACTTCAAATCGTCCTCAGGTAAAGACTACAGAGCCCATGGTCTTAAACAAAGTCATAAATTGTAGTATTTAATCAGCTTGAATTTTAACACGTGATGGTTTTGCCAAAAATTACATGGGGTCTCGTCCAGAGACTTAAAAATTTCGATTTTTTCATTTAGTGGATGGATGTTACCTCCTCATTTTTTTGGAATATCTCAAAAACAATCATAAAATTATTAAGGATTGAAATTTTGCTTAAATCACACATAATTAATTATAACCATTTATTGAATACAAACAACAAATAATACAATATAACTACGACTTATTCGTGCCCAATACTTATTCTGGAAAATGGCGCAGCAAATTCAGCTAACCTAAAATCCGAGTGGGAGCTCATACTTGAGAACGATTGTAGAAAAAGTCAATCGAAACGTCGTAGTTATATACTTTATTATTTGTTGTTTTTGTTCAATAAATAGTTATAGTTTTTTATGTGTAATTTAAACAAAATTTCAACCCTTAATAATTTTAATCACACAAATAGCTTTAGCGGCTACAATTCTAATAATAAATTTAATTATATCTTTTCTTATTCTTAAATTAATTAAATATAATTGTACATTTTTTTCATCTTAATGCTCCATTGCCACTCTATATTTCTATAGAAAATTAAAAGGGTCTGCTTCAAGCCTGGAGTTTAATAATAAATAAATAATAAAATAATTTTCTTTTATTTTTACACTGAATTTATTTTCTTTCTTTGAAAGATTATTATTTTTTCTTTTTGCTGTCCTTATTGTTTTTTTGTTGTATAATTGGAGGTGAATCTCGGATTGCAATAAAGTAGAATTAGAGAAGAAAAAATTATAGGAATTATTTTCTTTTCCGTACCATTTTTAATAAATTAAAAGGAAAATAAAATAAGATGAATTTCCGCCCTTAGCTTAGCTTCTTTCACCCTTAAATAATTAATACTCGGTGTATAAGAATTTCAGTTAAATACCACCAAGAACAACTATGTGTCTGTGTAATTGGTGAGAATTAACACATTTTTATTTAATCCTTATTTAAAACCTTTTAGCTGATTGAACATTAATCTTTGCATTGGAATTTTTCAAAATCTTAGAAAAACTTGTGGCACAGAAAAGAAATCAAGTATCGGACAAGAAACAGTAAAGTAGTATTGTAGTAGTATTGTATTGTTTGTTTATATTTTATAATTATGCCTTATTTGTTCTCTATACTTTGTTAATATATTAAAATTTAATATGTTACATGTTTTTATTTATTATTGTTCTTATTATTAATTCTATTATATTTAAAAACATAACTAGATTTCTTCTAGACACTTTTTATTTTGGCACAAGCCAGCCCATTAACTGAGTTTGACACCTATGGCGTAGCCTATGGCTAATGCGACCCAGAGAATTGGGACGATTCTCCCTTTTCTTCTCTTATTGAGTCGGAGAAGGGGAAGCGTTTCACTTTTTCGTGATTTTCAGGCCAATTTGTACTATCGTCTCTATAAAAGTTTTGACTTCAAAAATTGGACCCGGGATCTTTATTCCTCTATCCAGACGCTTAGATCAAATTGAATATATATAGTTTATTCCAAAAATTAAAAACCTGTCATAGATATTTTTTTTATATAGAAATCTACATCTTTCAAAATACTTGAGTTATCAAAATTTTTATTAATGATAAGACCAGATAAACTTATATAATGATTTTTCCAAAATTTATAAGTACGTCCCATGTTAGATAAAATCAAAATTTTTCTAAAAAATGGTTACTTTTACTCAAAGTGAATCAAATTTAAAAAATATTCAGCCTAATTTTACTTGTAGAGCTCTTTACAGGGATTTTTTATTTTCGACCCTACAAAAAATTAGAACCTCTCCAAAATAATCATCTAATTAAAGATTTTAAAGACAAATGAAATTTCAGAAATTTTTTAAAAATCTTATAAATTTGATTAATTAATAAAGTAAAGGGTGTGTAGTTTCACAGTGAAAGTTTCACCTAAAACCTACACCACTTTCTCTAAGTAAATAAAATAAAATAAATTTGATTGTTTTAAGGCTCTCAGACCATTATTTACGGAGATAGAGACGTTTAAATATTTTAAAGACAAATAATTTCAGAAATTTTTAAAAAATCTTATAAATTCAATTGTTTTAAGGCTCTCAGACCATTATTTACGGAGATTGGGACTTAGAATTATTTTTCCACGTAATCTTTCAATTCCTTTCTAATTTGTCTTCCTGGCTCCTTCCTGATTTAGGACCTAATGCCGAAATATACCATATAGTAGAAATTTTGGAAAAATATAAATTTTTTATTTGATTTTTTCATTTTGAATTAAAGTTATAATTTAGATTCAAAAATGCTGGTGTATTATGTATTTTATTTATAAAAACAATCTATTTAGATTTAGAAATTTGAGGCATTGGAGAACATACCAGGTGTACCGGAAAGTCATTACCGGTTTTTCTAACAGATGTCACTAGGCTTAAGTATGCAATGTTATGATTTGATATGATTTCATATGCATTTTATTCTACTGACATCAAGCTTCAAAGCTATACATGTTATATTTTGCGAAAAGTAACACCTTCATAGATTTATACCTCTTTGAAAATGTCAAGTTTCATGCCTGAAAAACGTGCATTTGCGGCACGCATTACTTTTCTTATTTAATCAAAAGAAAAAAGCCGTTGAAAGTCATCGTTTGCTGGTAGAAACTTTACGGTGAGCATCGCTTTAACCTTAAAAACATGTGAGGTGTGATTTCGAAAATTCAAAAGTGGTGATTTCGATGTGCAAGATAAAGCACGTTCTGGTAGACCAAAAAAGTTTGAAGATGCGAAACTACAGGGGTTATTGGATGAAGACCCAACCCAAACTCAAAAACAATTTAAAAAACAATACACCGACAACAATTTGAACAACGCATTGATCGAAAAACGTCCAGAATGGGCCCGAAGACACGGTAAAGTGATTTTACAACACGATAACGCGCCGTCTCATAAAGCAAAACCGGTCAAGGAAGCGTTGAAAGCACTTGGGTGGGACATATTATCGCACCCGCCGTACTCTCCAGACCTTGCCCCGTCCGACTATCAACTTTTCGCATCGATGGGACACGCGCTTGCATTGCAGCACTTTGCCAATTTCGAAGAAGTTAGAAAATGGCTCGATGAATGGTTTTGCTCAAAGGACAAACAGTTTTTTTGGGATGGCATCCATAAATTGCCAGAAAGATGGGCAAGTTGTATAGAATCAAATGGCCAATACTTTGAATAAATAAATTTTCCATTTTCTTAAAAATTACGTAGTTTTTTTTCGAAAAAACCGGTAATGACTTTCCGGTAAACCTATTAATTATAATTAAAAAATGAAATATATAATACTTGAGTGATTGAATGAAAATTAGATCCCTTTGATTTCTTTATATTTTAATCTAAATAATTGAACAAAGGCGAGTTGAATTTCGCATAAGTCAGAAAAATGTTCATCTTTGTCAAAAACGCAAGGCGCCTAATTAATCCAGGGGAAGGCAACCGGAAACCACCCCTGTGAAAAATTATCCCTGGAAAATTACAATAGATACGATATACTTTCTAGAGAAATCGTCGACGTTTGGAATCGAGTATGACGCTTGAAGTAGAAGATATACTGAAGAAGATTCCTCCTCAGGAGGATTACTAAATACACTGCTTGGGGGCTAATTTAAAAATAAATTTTCATTAAACTATGGACCAATTAATTATGTAGGGTTCTAAACTATATTCAATTTTATTTAATAGAATATTTTTTTTCGAAAATAATGTTTTATTCACTTTAACCCCAAGATAAATTTTAATAAAATTGGCAATAATTTTAGAATGTTTTATTTTTTGAGATATTAAATAAATAAGTCTCTCTTCTCTCTTTCCAATATAAGTATATTTTGGTATTGCAATTGGGGATGAGCATTTTCTTCGAATTCCTATGGGATCATTGCACCTTCCCGAAGAGGGGCTGTTCGTCGTCGGGGACCAATGACCGATCTTCCCTGGAGGTGGAGACGGCGCGGATGGCTGGATTCTTCTTTATGACGAACTCTGCTTTCATTAGAACCAATAAATTCCTAGGAATGAAAGCAAGAAAGAAGATAAAAAAAAAAAAAAAAAAACGTCTATTGAACGAAATTCATTCCGATTGATTTATTTTTATTATTTTATTTCAATTTCGAAAATTATAAAAAGAAAAAAAAATGAAAGTTTAAGTACAAATTTTTATTGGAAAAGTTGACGATTCTTTGAGGAATTTTTTTGTGTTATTTCTCTTTAAATGAATAGCATTTATTATGGATTGGGAATTCAGGCCATGACTATCCTATGGTGAATTAAGTATTCCTTTCTTTATTGAAGAACCTTGTATATATACTCCAACAGAGTCTGATAATATTAGCTAAGTCACTAATAATTAAAAGGAATTTTTACTTTATCCATAACGAAGCAAGGTTAAAGTATTATAATCGGTCTCGCGTCAAAGACCACTTCAGAGGGTCCTCAGGTAAAGGCTACCGAACCTCTCTACTAAATAGTAACTGAATAAACATTAATATTTCGTATGTTTATGGATAAAGCCTAGCAACGATAAGTTGCAGTTTATTTTAAGCTGGACCTACCCTATCTGCAGTAAATCAATTAGGGAATAGTAAAAGGGACATGTATTTTTTTTTATTTATATTGATGCAAGAAGTTGTTGTTATACCTACCAAGAAGATGCGACTCATAAAGGTCACTGTTGAAGTCTATATTGAGAAAAGAAGAGAAAGAAAATTCAGGGGTTGTGTCGCAGTCGAAGGTACTTACAAATGCGCCTATTGAACGACTTGTACGAAGGTTGTTGGTCGCAGGAAAGATGGAGTTCTAGTCTCTAGAACTCTTAGAAGAATATTATATTTTTGATTTGTACCTAATGTGAAATAGAAGAAACGTTGAGCTTTGTGAAATCTTAGAAATTAGGGTTTGGGGTGGGGGTGTTTTCGACTTTAACTCTTCAGAACAAACAAGAAATGGTAGCTATAGTAAATTGGAAAAGATTCATCAAGAGGTGTCATTTCACTCAGACTGACACCCAACTTATATCTATACGATTAAAGTAGTTTTTGGAGACGGACTGATAAGTGAATTTAATGAATTTTGATGAGGTAGTCCAAGGCTCAAAAAAGGCAGATAATTATAACTATCTTTTTTATTTAAAGACGACGTTTCGGAGGTTTATACCCTCTTCCTTCAGGATTTTGAACGGTCAGTGAAGGACATACAATCTGACATTCCCCTCTTTCACCCCTCTCAGTGGCAGTAACAATATTATACAATATTTCATTCTCAGCAGAATTTAGTGTAGTTTTGAATAAAAAAAGATAGTTATAATTATCTCCCTTTTTTGAACCTTGGACTGCCTCATCAAAATCCATTATATATATTTCTAAATTTTATCACGCTGTTCAAATCAAGGAAAATGTTGCTACCAGCGATTATGCCTATAATCCTCTAGCCGTTTTCAAAGTAATACTGAAATTATATACTGTATGTCCAAAGTGACTAATTTTATGGATTTTTGTAATCATTCTTGGATTGAAGGACAACTTACACAGTCTAGAAACGATACCGAGGTGTAAATAAACGATATTCATTAAATAAATTGCTAACAACCTGGTATACTCTCTATTTATTTTGTAATTCAACACTCTAAAATTTATATATATAACATTTACACCAATTGAAAATTAATTTACTCAAACAAATCCTGAATTTCCATTTTCTGCCTTATGTTCATTTGAAATTCAAGCAGCAGTTTCTGCTTATTTGTTGTTATTAATGACATAAATCAAATGATAATATTTGTAGTGCTAGTGGGAAGATGAAGAATTCCCAACCTGGATCTTAGATTTCGGTTAATTAATTAAATAATAATAATAGTAATATAAATTTCCAGTTGAAAACGTCAATTTATTACGTATCAGTGAAATAAACCAAATTCATTCGAAAGAGCATTTCATCATCACTAAAGAAGATTAGTCAAAATCTAGTCTTGCTAAAATTTTATTTATTTATTACAAAATTCTCATGCCTTGTTTGCACTTTGACCAGCTAACTAAATATTCAATTTATTTAAATGCTAATATATCAAAATACAAGATATGTAAACACTTTTAATTCTTCAAACTTGTTTCGCCACACTTTTGAATTAAATTTAATAATGTGTGGATATATTATTTTGTATTTGCTTATATTCTTTCTCTAAACAGTTTCGGTTAGCTCTGGTCGACCAACTTTAGATCTAATTAACGTTTAAATATAAGTGAATTTCATCAATCAGTTAATCAAATTAGTAAATTGTACAAACCTATATACAAAGACATTCCTTCATTGTTATTTTGAAAAATAGTAAAATTACTTAATCACTTAAGATTTTTGCTGCAAAAAATGTAAAAAAGTATTTTATATTACTAAATTGAATTATATGTATTTCCTACGTAAAGCGGATCCTCTCTACTCTTTATATTGAATTCAATTTAAATAACCCCAAACTTCTCAACAAAAAAAAAGAAATAATTTTAATAGTGATTAATGAACAACTTCCTTTCAAAAATAACCCAGTTATGATTCCTGTACATTTATTTATTTATTTATTTAATTAAAGATTCATAGAGATGTGGACAAAAATAATAATAATAATAAAAGTAAAAAAAATCAGAATTAAACGTTTCGTCGATCTATTTCAAATTCATCATCAACTTAAAACAATAAAATTTAATAAATGAATTTAACTTTTAAGGACCAATCATAGATTTTAGAGAAAATATTTTTACATTGCATATCAGAGAGGATCGTTCCCATGGGAATCGAACCCAAGCGCTAACTAAGCTTGCCGGGCCGTTAGCCAAACCCTTAAGACAAATCTCTCTCTGACATGCAACATATACAAGTATTATAGCTTAAGATTTTTCACTCCCTTCAACTCAAAGGGAATAGTGAAAATTCAAGCTAAACTGAAAAAAGTTTTTAGTGAGGGGCCCTTTAATTTTACAGTGAAAGCAAAGATTTAAGTATCTTTTTGTCTTAAGGGTTTGGCTAACGGCCCGGCAAGCTTAGTTAGCGCTTGGGTTCGATTCCTAAGGGGACGATCCTCTCTGATATGCAATGTAAAAATATTTTCTCTAAAATCTATGATTGGTCCTTAAAAGTTAAATTCATTTATTAATATTATAGGTCTGGGTTGATTTTTGAAATAATTTCCATCTTTTTTCAAAAAAAGACACCCAAAAAGATACTTAAATCTTTGCTTTCACTGTAAAAATAAAATTTAAGTTGTTGAATTTTTAATGAGTGGTCGAAACGTTCAATTCTGATTAATTTTTTATTTTATTTATATACTATATATAATCCACATTATTACTTATCTATAATTAAACTTAATTTTATTTTTTCATTTATTATAATTAAGGCACAGAGGTGTCCACAAGCTTATTAATATAATTCTCTTTTTTATCATTTGTAAAATTATTTAAATTATTTATTGATTACCTTAATATACTTTTATCGTTGTTTAAAGGTGTGAGTTTATTAAACATAACACCCCATTTATAAATAAGCATGGAAACATTTTTTAGTTAAGTGACACAGGCAACTATTTGACATCATTTGTGTTTTGGTGGCAAAAATAATTTTCGGTCATTTATTTAAACAGCATAATATTTATTCTCTGTTTAAATGAGAAAGGAGATTTACCTAGTGGAAATATATTTTGTTAGGAAACAGTGGTGCATGCAACTATTTTACGACAATTGTATTTTAGTATTCCAGGCAGGCTTTTGACATTTCTTTGATTAGCAAAATATTTTTTTTCAACGTTAAATAAGTAACATACCCTTTATAAATAAGCAAGAGAATATTTAAATAAATGTATATTGTATATATAATATATAAAATTCAAGTCTTCATTTAAAAATCTAAACAAGAGCGTCTTGTGAATTTCTTATCAGACGACAGATGATTGATTTCACTTAATTGAGAGCAATGTTCTTTGAAGAGCGTGAATTTTTTTTTCTTATATTTATATTGTTTAAATTGTCTTTTATATATATGTCCAAATTGTTATTGATGTGGCTTGTAGCAAGATAAATTCGTGAGGTTCGATTTCCCTCCCACATATTTCTTTCACTTGTTGAGACATCGAAAAACCAAGAAAACCCTCGCTTCTTTCTTTTTCTTCTTTCTCTTTTTCTCTAAAGGACAAGTTTAAATGTTTGCTTTTTGCTCTGTTCAAAGTTTTAAACAAGCCGAATTGATCAGTTCCATTAACGTTGAGGAAGAGAAAAAAGAATAAAAAGAAAAAACTATATATATATATAGGTATATATACCTAAGTATATATTCAGAGATAAAATAAATAAATAAATAAAAATACAGAACATTAGAATTTATTTGCTTTTAAAATTAAAAAAAAAAAAAAAAATACCTTCTAAATAATATAAGTATCTTAAAACGCAAAAAATCAGGGTTTTCTCAAAAAGGTTTTCTTAGGAAAACTTCATGCATAATAAACTCGTAGTTAAACTTGTTTTCAAAAGAATAATAATAATTTTTTAACTAGAATTCTAGTTAGAGAAATATTAAAAAAAACTTGTATTATCTAAGCCAGATATTTTGTTTTTATAATTGAAACTTAACAAAGTGGATGTGATTTTATTATTAATTGGTTATTAATGTTTTTTTCTCATGAAATCGATGCAAGAGGCGCGTCGAAAAAATACTGCACCTATCTACATATAGTGACTTGCGTTAGCGAAAAGAAGATATAAAAGAGTGATCAAGCAGAGGGGTGAACCGCGACCTTATATCGTTTACATCTACTTCCACTTTAATTTCCAAGTAAAAGACAATAGATGAAGGGGCATTTTCTAATGAATTCCAAAATAATTCCACATAATTCCAAAGACGTACCTATACACCTAATTCCAATCGCGATATCTCTGCATCCTTGAGGTACTTTTAGGTTCTATGATACGGAAAAGAGGGCAACAAAGAGAGAGTTCCAGTATTTAGAAGTAGTGGCGAATCTACTTGTTTGTCACTTCGCCATGCTAAGGGTGTCGTCTGCAAGAGCACTCTTTTAGGGTGATTATTGATATTATCTCATTGTTATCGTTTCTGAAGTATGATAATTCACACCTAGTCATTTTATGATTTCTCATTTACAGGATAAATTATGAAAACGCAAGAGGGCTTAGAATGTAAAATTTTGAGAACCAGTATTAGTTACCAGTGTTCCTCAGATATTGCATTAGGTCACTTTGCTAGAAATCTTATCCTTAAAGATCTTTCTTATATGTGGTCTCTAATTTGATTTTTTTAAGATAAAAATTTTCTGACGCGAGCTGAAATCGAGCCTATCAGTCTGCTCTCGTCTGGGTAGATATACAGGGTGTTTCAGGAGGAATAGTAAATATTTTAGGAGGTGGTAGTATAGACGAATTGCAATAAAAAATGTCATATAACATGTGTCCAATTATTATTGAGTACAGAGATATAGCTGTTTGTATGTAACCCAATATCAGCATACTCAGCATGTGTAAATACGTGCGCATGTTTACACGTTACAGTATGGTAGGGTTGGCCAACAAATCACAATGAAAACTTCAATGTAAACTAAAGCACAACTTCACAACTTGAACATCAACACTCTACTACTAACATTCGATAAATATTCTCATAGCAACCCATAGCAACCGGTGTACCAAGACACGAAACGAAAATGCATTGAACTCAACTGTATCCCTGTACTAAATAAAAATTGGACACATGTTATATGGCATTTTTTATTGCAATTCGTCTATACTACCACCTCCTAAAATATTTACTATTCCTCCTGAAATACCCTGTATACATAAATAATAAAACTTACAAACGCGGTGCACAGAGAGTTTCTGTGACTTCACCACATTCAGGCTTTTGATTAGCTTGTTCCCTTTGTGACGTCAAGCTAATAAATCCTTTACAACAAGTAGCTACTCGATTAATGACGACTTTGACCAAAATATGAATTTATAAGAGGTGCTGCACAATTTCTATTACATAAGCTAATAACAAAACAAATGGGGTTATTATGAACAACATGACATCAAAACTCTATGCAGATAGCGCCACAAGCAATGTGCGTCATTGGAGATTTTTTCAAAGGTGAAAAGTTTAGAGACAAAAAACATCAATAAATTTAATTTATATATTTAACTTTTAATAATTCACATTTCCTTCACTAGAAACAGAGTTCAAAGAACTAGTATCTGTTCTCAACAGTAATAAACAATTTTCACTCAAATCCAGAGTGGGGGTTAGTGACTCGTTTGCTTTCTTTCTCCTCAGAAAGCTATGGATAATCTATCTTATAAATTCTAGTTTTTTTTAGTGATGCGCTCTAGAACGCAGGCTAAAACTTAGACTTGGTACTTTGCAAATAGCTATCTAATCTTAGTAAATATGCAAAAATGTCTATTTGGTCTATCTCAAAAATATCTCTGAAACAAACTTAATAAACCATTTTCAAAAATAACAAAATCCTATCTATACCTACATTAAACAGAAAAGACAATTTTTAATTGATTCATGATATATTGAAAATACATTTAATAATAAAACTTGAGCAAGATGCGAGGTAGGTCTCACAAAAAAGAAATAAAACAAAATTGAGTTTTGAATTCGATATATTTCGGGGGTTAGCCCATCATCAGGAGTCAAAGAAAACGAAAATTTCTTTTTTGTGAAACCTACCTCGCATCTTGCTCAAGTTTTATTATTATATTAAAATGTTTCACCTAGAACCAACGCCTAACTCCTTAAAAGTTATTGAAAATACATTATTTTATTATTTTAATTTTAACTTTTCTATTCGAAAGTTAACATATTGTCTCTTATTTCTAAATATAACATTCAGTAAATTCTCCAACCTATTAATTTCAGTTATTTCCATCTAGACTTGAGAGTTCCGTTGTATTCCTAGCCATTTGCATTATTGCTCTTGATTCAAGAGCTATCAGAAAGGTTTCAAGTGCGTAAAGGTAAACCTCTATTCTAAGTAGTCCCAAGAAAGGGCAGGTGGTGGATGTCCCTCGAAGAGGTCAAGCTGTCATTGGCGTCCGTCGCTCTCGATGATTGGATCTCCTTTCAATAACCTCCGCCCAAATCTAATTGGCCTGTCGTCAACGGCTAAATCACACACATCGCCCCTCGGGGATACACCTTCTTCTCATTTGCCAAGGAAAAATCTTTTTTACCAAATCGAATAAAAAAAATAATATACGGACGTTGTAGATAACAATCTCAAACCGTTGTTGCTATATAATATCTTTCAAAGGTTATTGGATACCACCTAACTTTTACTTACCCTGCATTGATAAGAAACCAACATGAACTTAAAATACAATTAAAAGTTACTTAAATTAACTGTATATTTGGCTGATTCTCAAAAAAAATCGAAAAATGACTTTGAAAATTTGATGATGGTTATGTATTAGAATTTGCCAATTGAATTAATTAAATATATTTTTCTATAAAATAATTTAAATATCAATTTGATTCTCTTGAAAAATCCGACAATTCGAAGGATCGTATCCTACCTTCTTCAGGATTCAAAAGGGTCAACAACAGAACCTCTGTATAAATTAATATTATTTTTAATTGCAATTACATTCAAAACTTTGTGGCCAGTGATACGTCTTGCTGATGGCCATGGCGGGTCAAAGCGTTGGTAAAAATATAAATTATATTATAACTACATTATAATTCTGCTGAGAATTAAATACAATATATTATTGTTACTGCCACTGAAAGAGGAGACAGAGAGAAATGTCGCATTGGATTTCTTTCACTGACTTTTCAAAACCCTGAAGAAGGAGGGAATAGCCTCCGAAACGTCAGTTTTATTAATAAAAAGATAATGTAAATTATCTTCTTCTTTTTTTGGACTGCCTCATCGATATCCACTCAATATAAATTAAGTTTTATTTCAATTTTATTTTATTTTGGCTGCGATTAAAAATCGATCTTTTTAACAGAATCAAAAAATTACCGAGCATCGCACGGTGTTCCAGGTACTTTATGTTATAAACTTTGAATTTTCGTGTGATTTCGTTTTTAATTGCTTTTTTTCATAATAATTGTATCCTTTTTTATATTGCTATTAAAAAAAAGTTTACAAATAATCGAATTTCACTTGAAAACGCATTTTAATTTTTATTTTCTCCAGATAAATGTTTTTTAACTTTTCTATATCAATTCAACGATTCAACGAAAGAGTAAACGAAAGGCAAGCGAGATTTTTTGATCTTTAATTCTATTATGTGTCTGTCCGCCACTTGTAGCCTGGAGCCTCCTCGCCCACTCACATACCTCTCGTTTATCTCTTGACTTTTCAGTTTAACTTGAATTTATTTATTTAACAAGTATACCTACAATTAAAGCGTTTTTTTACCTTTGGTAAAATAAATGTCAACCTGGGTTTTTTATTTAAAATTTAAATAGATATAAAATACTTGGATTTTGTTTCTAATTAGAAAATAATTATGTTAAGGGAGAATGAATGGTTTGGGTTCTTGGTGAAACATTTTAAATAAAGAACCTGGAACGACGAAATTTGGCTTTCCACTTTGACAAACACAACTAATAACACAAACATTCAGTTTTGTTCGTAAGAACATCCTAAAATTAAAGAAGATAAGACTTTTTAGGTTAAAAATAAAAATAAAATGAGAGAAGTCTTCTGTTTTTTAAATAAAATAATTTTTAATTATTTCTAGAGACTATAGTTTCGAAGGCATAGCCTTCATCATCAGTCTATCACAAATATTTCAAATTAGTTACAAATTAAGATTTATACATAGAAAAAAATAAAAACAATTCTTGTTACCATCGACAGTGAAATCTTTTATTCAACTAATAAGATAAGACTTTATTTAAAATAATTTAATTTTTTTATTAGTAGAACATTGTACTTATATAGAGCGAAAAAGGAAAAGAAAGTGAGTAAACAAAATCAGTTGTCGTCCTGGCTACGAAAAGATAGCCTTGAGAGGCAAACTAAAATAGTGTCTGGCACGGATGAGTAATGTCAAAACTGTAGTCACTTTAAGTTTATCTTAAAAAAGGATAGAGGTAGGAAATTATGAAAAAAAAATTCATTCTAAAATGACTTGAAAATACAACATTTCTACCATCACAAACAAATGGGATGCGCAATAGTAAACGCAACCGCTTCTAGCAGCAAGACATGCCGCATACCTACCAAGTTTCAATACGAAAAGGAATATCACAAATCAAGCAGTAATATAATTTTTTAGAGGTCTCGAAACATAGACATTTGATGAAAATTTCGAAATTCTTTATTCTGAGCGTTGACATGACAATAACTTTCCTTTCCTAGCGGAAAGCTAAAAATTATACATCCATCACATTTCAAATAAATGTTCGTAACCAGTCAGTCTTTTTCTTCTCATTCAGTCAATGGCAATCCCTGAGAACAAAATAGTATAAATAGACTTAGGATAAAAAAAAGAAAGAAATAAACTGCAACGGATCGTTGCTAAACTTTATCCAAATTCATTTGAAATATTAATTTGTTCTAGAGTAAAGTACTTTAAAATATAATTTTACTAAAAACTTTATTTAACCTTTTTTGTGGTCCCCAAGGTACTTAATTAGGATATTAAATTTCATCAAAATTGGTTAAGTCATTTTCAAGATATTTAGAAAAAACTAAAAAAGTACTGAAATAAAGTACTAATGTTTGTGGGCCGATATGTACCAAAAACTAATCAGCGCTTCATTTTGTTAAACTAATGGTAGGTTTTCAATTTCATTTCAATCGGTGCAACGGTGTGGAAAAAATCGTGGGCCAAAAATCGATAACATACATACATCCATCCATACGCACGCACTAAATGAAAAAATCGCACTTTTTGGCCTCTCGACGAGACCCCATGTAATTTTTGGCAAAACCGCCACGTGCTAAAATTCAACCTAATTGAATACTACAATTTGTGACTTTAATTGAGTCCATGGGTTCCGTAGCCTTTACCTGAGGACCCTTTGAAGCCACGCTTGCCCCGAGAGCGATTGCAATACTTTACCCATGCTTTGCATTGGATAAAGTAAAAAGAATAAGTATGTAAATATACCTATATTTGTAGGTATATACAAATCATTTAAGGTAGTTCTTTCACAAATGCAAAAATTCAAGAAGTCTTTGAAACATTAAAAGTCATTAAAATCATAATAAACACACTGTTAAAATTTGAAGATGATTTACCACACCAAACATGAAATAATTGCAATAATAAAGTGGAATTTTTTATATCTAGTAGATTGGTAAAGGGTGGGAAAATGATCGTTATTTTATTTTATTTTTTTCATTGAAGGACTCTCACTATCTTGATGGAAAACTAATATTTTTTAGAATAATATATTCGGAGTAACTTAAAATAAAATTGAAATTATTTACCTCGTAGTTTTGATCAAAAATAAAAAAAAACATATTTGGGCGATTATTTTTAGTGGGTGGAATATAAGATCAATGGTTTAGAAACAATCCATTCATAAAGAGGATATAGTAGTGTGAACAGTACAGTCACGTTAAAAAACATAACCTATAATTTTAGCACCGTTCATATTTATGGAGTGGTTACGAGGCTAAAACTTTTTGTGTGGATTGTCGAGAAAAAAACTACCCTAAATAACAATCCTCAAAACGTTTAATAAATACAGACGTTTCTGGAGAATTTCTCCCTATATCTATTCAATTTTTCAAGTGAAAAAAAGAAAAAAAAATTACCTACTAAGGTTTAGAAAAAAAAATTTAAACAATTTCCACTTGAAAAATTGCATTGATAAAGGGAGAAATTCTCCAGAAAAGTCTGATTTATTAGACGTTTTGAAGATTCTTTAAAAAAAAAATCTGTATTTATTTTCATTACAAAACAATCAATATATTTTTTTCTTTTCTATATATATAAAAGAGTGCTTATTAAAAGAGATAATGATTTGTGTCCTTAAATATAAATAAATACGTTTTTCGTAATAAAATGAAATGAAAAAATAATGATCTGCGAACGCCTTAAGTTCAAAAAGCTTTGGTTTAGATGAGACACATGGTTAAATAGAAAATAAATTGAAATTTTATATTCAATTATAAGTAGTTTCTGTTCTTCACCCGGAACCACTTTTCGCATGTACAAAAACATTTTCCAACCCTCGAAACAAACAAATTATAAAATTAATTAAAATTTTCCATTTTCCTATATAATCATGACACGACTAAGATAGGGAGTCTATCATACACATATTGACAATTTTTTTCAGATATCCTGTTTTAATTAGCCTGAAATATGAGTATTTAAGAGTGAAAATGGAGGTGGTCTTAAAAGAAAAAAAGTACCTACTCAGCCTTTAATATTTAAAAATTTAATCTCTAAGGAAAGAAAAAATTGTGTTTTTCTCTTGAAAAATATTTTTCATTTTTTTTTAGGGTTCCCTTTAAAATTAAAACGTGACTCTATTAGTATAATAAATAAATAAATAAATTTTTATTTCTCGACCTGCTTAGTCCTCGGTGGCTAGGTCCTCCAAACATCAATATAATCTAGCTACAATACATTACCAAACATCAATACAAATTAACTACAACAATTTAACAAATAATAAACAAGTACAAAAAAAAAAAAAAAAAAAATAGAAATGTATTCTCATTAACAAATATCATGACCATGTACGGTACATAGATTTCCATCAAAAGATCACTACATTGTGTGTATATCAGTATGTCAGAGCAATGTAAACTAAAAAAGATACAAACTTTAAATTTACAAATATATTAATTGTTATTTTGTAGATGATTTTTAAAGTTTATTTTTATATTTTATTGTGATATAAGTACGGGATGATTAACAAATGAGTTAAAAAAAACTTTGAGAAATTGTTTTTTTGGGAGATTTTAAGCCAAAAATTGTATATGAACATTAATTCAATTTCAGCTTCTTACAGAACTACAACAAATCAAAATGTTATACACATAATTTTAACAATGATAACAATACACACTAGGGTGCTCCTTATTTTATAATAGTAGCTATCTTTCAGAATTTTACAGATTTTTACCTATTACAATTTTGGAGTTACATCTAGATAAAATACTGCTATATCTTAGTATTAGTAAGTTACTATATAGACTCCAAAATTATAAAATCTAAAAATCTGTAAAAATTCTGAGGGATAGCTACTATTATAAGAATAAAGTCTACAGAGTTTCAAATTTTTTGAACCATTACTTTGGCTGGAATAAAAAAATTGATCGTTCAATGCCAAAAACCCCATGTTATTTAGATGGGAAACTTAATCGCAGTGTAGCACTAGGTTAAAATTGAGATAGGAGATGGGGGATATTTTTTTAATTTATTTAGAACCATATGAGCCCCTGTCCGCGTAAATATTCGAAAATATCCAAAATAAGGAGCACCCTAATACACACTTATTATTAATTGTTATTTTGATAGCAAAATTAATTTTAAGATCGTACAGAGTCTTGATACCTGCAAATTACTGATTCATAAGCCCGTATACCATCACATTGCCGAGAATTCGAGTGGTATCATTTATTATTCTTTATTTCAACAGTGTAAACTAAGTCCTTAAGATCTCTCAAAGGTATAACACCTTTATTTCTGTTATGTTCTGTTTTAAAATAACAATTTATATTAATTTGTGTTATTTTGATTGTTGAATATACAGTGGACTTCCGTACAACGCGGGGGATACGTTCCGCATAATACGAAATCGCGTTATACAGACCAATTTATGTAACTTCAAGCACGCCCAGCATTGCTTGTCTTCAGTGGTGATGCCTTGATTAAAATTTTTCGTTTAGGTTTGAAACCAAATACATGTACATGTATTATTGATTATTATAGCTACTAATATATTACGCGTTATATGAGATTGTTTATCGCGCTATATGAGCATTAGTCGCAATTTTTTCGTCGCGTTTTACGACAGCTCGTTATAGGGGAGTCCACTGTATATTAATTTCATGCACCTAGGTATTTATAAATAAATTTAATAGGAAAATATGTTCATATAATATTCTTTGCTTAAAATATCTAACCAACAATGTTCCAAAAATGTTTATTCTGTATAAATTCGATGTAAATTCAAAGAGATTCTGCCATGGGATGCTAGAAGTAATTTTTTTATACATATCAAAATTGCATCATCGAGCACAACAATTCTTCTGACGTATAAACAAAATTATCTATAACATCTCAGATTATGCAGAGGGAGTTTGATTTTATTATATAACAGGGCTCTGATACTCTCACAAAAAAAAACATTCTAGCTTTATATGTATTTCTAATTTCTATTGTCTTTTGTTTGTTGCAGGTGAGTACCTATGCTTTCCTCTCTATTGAATGAAACTCAAGCAATCATCACTCGTAAGTTTTTAAAACCAACCCTCCTTCACTGATTGCCATACTTTAAATTTAACGATAGCTTTCTTTATTCCAATGTTTATTTTAATACTCCCTCTGTCCGAAAATAAGAGTTCCATTTTAAAAATTTGATTTTTTTTTCATTTATCAGGATTAGAAAAATAGAAAAAACCGAACAAGTATTTTAAAAACCCTTTTTTTTTAATGTCCTTCAGCCCCTAACATTGATCCTAGGTCTCGAATAACACTGTTAAATTAAAATGGGACCTTTTATTTTCGGACATAGGGAGTATTATTGATTGGGGGGGGGGGGGGGAGGGATCAAAATAAGACAAGTGCCTGGATTGCATTTTTAACATTCGAGTTTGCTTCCCGATGGGGTGAAACTACCCTTCTGACATACACGAATTATTCATAATCGGATTTAGCAGTTGATCATCTCTGTTGATTTTCAATAGAAATCTTTACTCCATTACACAGTGGCGTAGCCAGAAAATTTTCATGGGGGAGGGGGGGGGGGGCGTCAATCCACAAAACAAAATATTTAATGGGGATTTTTTTTATTAAAACAAATAGGTATTTTAAGAAATTAAAAACATCATAATTCTTGAAATATATTTAATTACAGTTAGTTTGCCATAAGAAACGGTTTGTCATTGCCGTTACTCATCCCATGAGCCCTGCCCTTGGATGGGGGGGATTCTGCCCCCCCCCCCCCCGTGGCTACGGCCCTGATTACAATCGACATTTGACTTTTGTTGTTAGTTAGAAGTTTTGACATTAAATCAAAATAATTTATTTTCTATGTATTTAATTAACTGTCAATATATTTTGAAATCTATTTATTTAATTATTTATTAGTTTTTAAAAAATAAAACGTTTGTTATCTTATTAACTATATTCACTATTCTCATTTAAATTACATGGACCATATATAAGCGTGTGTGCAATGTGAATACCATTATACCAAGGTGGAAAAGCTCATTTGAGAGCTTGAGGGATTAAAATGAAGTGCAAATTTGATAATGGGGTGCGTTGTCTTTGTAAACTCCCTATAAATGATCTATAAAAGGTACGGGTGATATACTATAAGCCATTTCAAGCAGGAGAAGTACCTATTCCTGTCACGTTAGAGAAGAGCCAGCCAGCTAGGAGTAGATAAGAGAGAATGGCGGAGTAAAAGGGCGGCAAGGCCAGCCAAAGGAGGGGGCCAAAAGGGGGACCTGCCTGCCGCAGTGCCTGTGGATTGGTTGCCGTGTTGCAGGTGTCCCCGACCCCCTCCTGTTCAACCCATCTGCTTTTCTCTTGGTCCATTCACTAGATAGACATCTTGTTCATCTTGGTCTTTTTTGTTATCAATCGGATATAATTATCTCATTTCCGCTTGTTTTTTTTTTATCTTTATCCCAATCAATATTGTTAAGACATTTCTCATTAAATATATAAATAGAAACTCCTGTTTTAGAAACAAACAGATATATTTATATTTAATTGTCGTTTCCTAATTATTTTTTTAGCTCTACCTTCATTAGTTACTTAAAAAAACTCCAGTCCAAGACTAGCTACGATTTTGACAAATTTTAGTGATTTTGCAATTTTTTTTGTCTACAAAATCTTTGAGCCAGAAAGCTGAAACTAGCCTCAAATGTGCAGCTTATTATAATATAATTCTACCATGTGTTTCAAATTTTCTCTCATTAAATTTTAAAATTTACCGCCTGTCGATGCAACCCAAAACACATAGCGCTCGATACGAATGCATACCCTAGCATTACTCTAGGCGACTCATCTCCACAGACCGCAGTTATATTCGCTGCTCTACAGGTTTTTCTCATTTAGATCATTTAGTTCACATGGCAGTTATTTAAAAATAAATTTTATCTTTCAAAATGGGGAAAGTACATGTTATTTATTTATTACGCGTTGTTAGTATTTTGACTCCTATTTTCTCTGGTGAATTTGGTTCTTGTTATTTCAAGGTTTTTACAACGAACCATACATTATTGAAATTATTGCTTATTGCACGTGTAATTGCCACTTGTTGTTGACTTAGCCCTTGATTAATTAGGCACAAAATTTGAACTGCTTGAACTTCAGAAATATCCATTTTATATATTTTATCTTTCTATCAATGATGCTTAATTCAAAATTATTCATTTTATTAATATTTTAAATGGAATGTGATCTTTTATTAAAATTTTATTTAAATTAAAGCGATATTTAAAAAGGATGATAATTTGTAAATGTATCTTTTAATTTAATTTCACTTATTTTTTTTATAAAATTCAAAAATTATCAACGATATTTATTTTATATGTTAGTTTAAGAGTTAATGTAACAAATTATATGAATATTTGTAAAAAATTTTAAAATAATTAGGTAATGGAGAGGGATTCAGCCAATGGGTAGCCTCTTTTTAATGGGTAGCCTCTGCTGAATAAAAAGAGGCCGTTGGCCCATTGGCTGAATCCCTCTCCATTACTTAATTATATACATATACAGCCATCAAAATTGTATCAACTTTTAAAAATAATTTGCTATTTAATAAAGTTTTTATTAGTGGGACGATTTTTTTACACCGTAGTATATTTATATTATTTTATTTGTTCAAAATCAATTCGACATCGTGTTATCTGTCTAAAATAATTAAATATACAAATTACAACAAACTGTATACATAACTTGATAGAGATTTTCTTTAGGAGACGGACTTGTTACTTTATTTTCTATTCGAGATGAAAAAAAAATTTTATAATGTTTTTTTGGCATTGTCAAAGGAGACAGAAAGTAATTATGTTTTGTACTACTTTCATTGACTTTTTGTTACCCTGAAGAAGGAGAGAATAAATCTCCGAAACGTCGGTTTTAACAAATAAATGTAAAATAATAAAACCTCTATAGTCTTATTTTTTTACAACCACCGTGGACTGCTTTCATCAACATCCAATTGTGTATACATAACATTGCTTAAAACGTATTAATTTTTACCCTTGGACAAATTCTAAACGCAATTATAAATACTCTTTTTTTATTAATCATCTTTTTATAAATAAAAGTTTTTTTTTTTTAATAAATTACAAACATCTTTTTAATGCATTGTTAAATAGTTTCTTTTAATTTTTATTTTAAATTATTTTACACAGATAATGACACATCGTGTCGAAACGTTTCTTTTTTTGTTTTCAAATAATATAAATAGATATTTGTGATATTTATTTAAAAAAATTAATAAAATGAACCCATTTGATAATAGAAAAAAAAAATGATTGGAAATGACTTCTCTTTAGGGATCAGATATTCCTAATGACAGAAATGCAAAAACTTAAAATTTTGAGTGAATTCATTAGTCAATTCGAATTACATGTATTATTATTATTATTTTTTTTTTAATGGAATTGAATTCAAGGCGCACCAGGAAGATGCAGCCTATAGATCTCGAAAGACCCTTTCATTACCGAAGAGAAGGGGAAATTAATCAATCGAAAGGGTGAAGGCGTGGATGTTTTTGCACCCGGGATTTAAGGTTATAAGTGACGAGAAAGACCGTGACCGGGAGAAAGTTCCAGTTCCTTGAGGTCATGGGGTCAAATGTATTAGAGAATGAAGTGGTCCGGCACTTTTCCAATTTATTACATGTGTTTAAAAATATTAATACATAAATTAATAAATTCTTAATTTAATGTTATGTATTAGAAAAGCATAGTCTACTATTTATTTTTTTGAAAAATGTTGGGAGCAATTTTTTTAGGAACTGGATATTCAATTAATATTAATAGTCTTTCATCTATATAAAAATAAAAATATACAGCCTTTTTTTCTTAAGAGCGATGGTTTAGACCAATAAATACCATTTCCATCAAAAATAAAAAGTTCTGATATTATTTGACACACTCTAATATATTAAAAGGAATAATCCCAGCTTTTATCAATGAATATCGCTTTCTTCATTAAGAGAGAGAATAATTCCATTATTTTGAGGTAACCACTCTGATAAATAGATAGAGAGCTCGAATTATCAAACCGAAATTTGATAATGGAATACATTCTAATGTGTATATCTTAATCATGTGTTATATACCTACTGATCTAATGGAAATGATAGTCAAGCGAAACAAACTAAAGGTTCTGGGATAAATTTTAGCCCGGAGGCAATTAAAACTGCCGTTTCAAACTGAGTTTGGTGAAGTTTGAAGCGGCAACTTTATTCTCACTCCTGTCTTTTATGATCGTTTTACCCTTCAGGGTATTATCTTTAACGAATTAATCTTGATTATAATAGAAATTAAATAACCCAAGATACAATATTCTGATTTTTATTCACCTTCCCTGTTATGCTAATCTGCAGAGTTAATATTAAAATAGAACACACATCCAATCAATATATGAAATCTATTTAAATTTATGATAATTTAAACATTAGTTGATCATTGGAAAAACATTGGAACGGAAAGAATTCAATTAGATATCAAACGAAAATTATCAGAATTTATTCTCTATTTATTCACTTCAGGAGATACTTGCTCAAAGTTGAATTAATGTGAGTGCAGATCTTTAGATTTAACGTTCTCTTTTCCTGCTCTTATGCTTGATCATCCTTTTAAGTTAGAAGATACACATACAGATGGAGAAGAAATCGTTAAAGGAATCATCAATATCAAAGAATAACTTGACCTTTTGCAAGTTGTAAAACATACATAAAAACCCACAAACATGAAAATGAATCAAATGAAATCAAATCGTTAATTCTCTAAAAGCCTCTTGCGATTTACATTCTTTCTTTGGACATAAAGAGTAAAGCAAAGCTAGTGACACCCTAGTGAGCTGCAGAAAGGGTATCCTGAACGTAGAGTTCCAAAACTTCTTGAAGAATGGTACTTTTATTGTCATTCTTCTGTTAGATTCTTCATTATTCTTCGTATTAGAAATAAGCTTAAGATGTTTGTGGTCATTTATGTCAAGCCTTTTTCAATCCTGCCAGCTTGCAAATGATACATAGCTAAAACCTCACCTAGGATTCAGCAGTAAACACAAATGGCTTAATGATCATGGTAATGCTTTTAATACCCATTATTTGAGCCAAACTGATGCTTAAGTATCTATAGAATTATTATTTTTTAGTGTGCCAAACTTCAAGGTGATTTAGTAATTGCTTTAGCGACTATATTCACTCCATAGTAATTTTCTTTGGGAAATTATTCACAAATTGTTTTCCCATAGCCTTGCTCTACAAGTATTATAAAAATAAACATTAAAATAAGGTACTTATCTTCTTCTTCCTCTTTTGGTTATACCATGGGGTCTGCTCTATTCCACTGGTGAGAACAGCCAAAATCTCTATTTAAACTCAGTAACTTTGAAATCATCGAAAAAGTAGACAATTTCAATCGATTTATAAATTTCATTAAAGATTTTTGATTTGAAGCATTAATTATTATTAAAAAAGCTATAATTTCTTATTTTCACTCTAAACTTATCAATTCAGAAAAATCTGGTATGTGTGTGTGCTGTAATATTACTAGCTTCTTTCAATCTTTGTCTCAAGGAATTTAAGGGCAATAAATAGAAAACCACTTTATTCAACATATTTACGAGGTTCATTCATACATTTTAACCAATTCAGAATATAAAATAGAATAACGCAATTCTTGATTGTTTTATTTTAATGAATCAACATTTGACTATCACAAGTAATAGAAACTCTAAAAATTAATATTGTACTGAGAATTAACACTCGAAGGAGTCCCAAATGTCCGATTAATCCATTAATAAATAAACAGATAAAAAAGTATAATTCGAAAGATTTTGCTTTGCCGAGAGTAGCAGGGTTGTTGAATCATAAAGAGAAATCAATGAGGGTGTCCTCTGCTTGATGCAAATAAACATATATATATATACAATATACACGTTTTTACCTCGCGTTTTTTCATCAAAAGGAAGCTTTTTAAGGGGGCGTAGAAAAAAATTTAATTTTTAAAGACCATAGTTTTTAAGGAATTAGGTGTTGGTACTTGGTGAAACATTTTTTATCCAATAATTTTAAAGACCAGTCTAATATAGTATATAGGTATATATATACGAGAGGAGTGAACCGCAATTGGAATTAGGTGTACACCGTCTTTGGAATTATTTGGAATTACTTTGGAATTCATTAGATAATCTATTGTCATCTATTGTCTTCTACTTGGAAATGAAAGTGGAAGTAGGTGTACACGATTTTAGGTCGCGGTTCACCCCTCGTATATATATGAAATAGAAACTAAATGCTTTTGTGTTAATAAAAGTTTTAATTTATTAACTACTCAAGGGAAGATGAGAGTGTGATCCCATTCAAAAGAATAATTAAATTGTTATCAGGTGAGATGAATCGTTTATTCTGTTTATCTAATCACTTTCTCTAATTCTAATCTAACTTGTTTTGAGTACCCAAGTTGCACTCTCTTCAGAATTTCTCAACAACCCTGTCTGTCTGGCTTTCTCTCTATTTCTCTCTCAGTTATTTTCAGTTGATGAGAATTTCCTCGCTTTGTGTAGTCTTTCTCCTTTGTATCTTCTGTTCAAAGGTTAAATTACACACTCTCAGCTGCTGTTGTTTATTTACTCACAAAGACGATTACATTACTTATTCAATTATTGATTTTGAGGAATCCGTTTAAAGGATAATTTTGGTTTTGAAGTTGATAGAAATCGCAATAACGGCGAAACTACATTACCTTAATTAAGAAACAGTGTACCTCACAATTATCGGCAAATGAGAAACATTAATTTATAATCAACATTAAAGATTGCTTTAAAAGCGAGTCTGTTTTAGTCAAAGGGGCGAAGAAAGGAGGAAACGGCTTATTGGCATTTGAAAATTCATTACGTCCTCTACCCTCTAACAGCAACCACAATTCCACTTCCGCCTCTTAAGTGAAGTCAAAATTTATTATATGTATCTACTTATTTATTCCAAGAAAACACCAGGAATAGCTAATGATACAATGTTCGATAATTCAAATTATGTATAAAAGTAGAGTTGTCTGTGAACTACTATTTCCATTGAACCACTTATAGTAATTATAAAAAGCATGATGATGATTACGATGTAAATACTCTATAAACTATCTTAAACCAGTCACGTACACTAAAAATTTTTCGGACTAGAGAAAAATGAATTTTTTTTGTAAAAGTAGATTTTGTATATTTTAGCATGAAGACCACTAAATCTTCCCTTATACTGTAGCCTTCCGATTCTTCTTCCACAGTGTGGGTGGTACTATTATGGTCGATGTGGTATATATAGCCTATAGTTCAAGAGAACAGCTCAAGGATAAACATATAGTTTAATAAATACTTCGAAATTGAAAATTTCGCAAACCTGAACGCTAAATTGCAGAGAATACTCGAAAAAATGTCAAAAAATAATAGAAATTTCATTTGTTTTCAAAGATTTTTTTGACCCCGAGAACAATGTCCATTTAGACAGCTACTGTTTTTATTTTAATAAATGAATTATTTTATTTTAATAAATGAATTTATCTTTAAGGACCAATCATAGATTTTAGAGAAAATATTTTTACATTGCATATCAGAGAGGTTCGTCCCCTTAGGAATCGAACCCAAGCGCTAACTAAGCTTGCCGGGCATTGATATGCAATGTAAAAATATTTTCTCTAAAATCTATGATTGGTCCTTAAAGATAAATTCATTTATTAATATTTTAGATTTTTGAAATAATTCCATCTTTTTTTCAAAAAAAGACACCTAAAAAAGATACTTAAATCTTTGCTTTCACTGTAAAATTAAAGGGCCCCTCACTGAAAACTTTTTTTCAGTTTAGACTGATTTTTTACTATTCCTTTCGAGTTGAAGGAAGTGAAAAGTCTTTAGCTATAATTCTTATATATGTTGCATGTCGGAGAGAGATTCGTCTTAAAGGTTGGGCTAACGGCAAGCTTAGTTAGCGCTTGGGTTCGATTCCTAAGGGGACGAACCTCTCTGATATGCAATGTAAAAATATTTTCTCTAAAATCTATGATTGGTCCTTAAAGATCATTCACTTGGGGCGATCGCTTTCTGTTAACAATAAAATGTATCCTCATAATAATGTTTGTTGTTCACTGTATGCTATCTTCTTCCATTGTCACTAGATGTTAGAGGGTGAATCTGCATTGAATTATTGATAATATTAATAGCTTTAGAGGTATATTGAAGAAATCTCACCCGAGTCGTGATTTTTGGCCAATTTCATTTCAAATCACAGCAACATTTTTTTAGGAAACAATAACTAGCCGGTTTGCTCCGGTTCAATCCGACCCCTTAAATAAAACTATAGAATGGAGACTATTATCTATTTAGGGTAATAAAGATTTCGCGAAGAGAGGATAGATCGGAACGTCCTTATTTTAAACTGTTGAATACAAGAAGATGTTGAACTAAATTTAAAAATCTTATTTTTCGATACATTTTTTATTACAAACTTTCTATATCTAAACCTAATGTGAAACAGACTATTATATATAAAATTGTGCAGCGAAATGTAAACGCTGCATTACCTTGCATGAATTCAATTCTTAGCTACTGAATATTTTAACAATGAAAATGTTTTTTGCCACATATGAATAGAAGAAGCTAAAAGCTGCATATTTTTTAAATATAATAGCTGCCTACCGGTCCTTAGTGGCTCCGGGGGCACCTGGCCCTTGGGGGAACTTGCTCGAAAGAATGTCTCCAGGTATTATCTCTAGTTTGCGGGACCTCTCGGCTCCCTAAAACCATGACCATAAGCGTTTTATTTTATATCTACTATAGATAGATGTATCATATGATAAAATCGTGACAATTTTTCATAGGTAACTTCGCTACAAGTATTAAAAAAACAAAAAACAAAAAAACGAAAATAGAAAATATTTTATTTTTTTATTTTTTTAAATTAAATACCCATAATTTTATAACCTATTTCATATTTTTGAAAATCGTCATCTTTATTATATAATCAGACCTGAACCTAATTTGACGAGATTACCCACCTCCATTTGACTATTTTTTTTTTTTTTTAATGATATTGATGTGAGAAGGAGATACACCAGAAGGTGGATCCCCTAAAGGCCAGTATGGGCTGGCCCCTCCATCGTGAAAAGAACAGAGCAGAAGGAAAAGAAGCCGGGATCACGAGCCAATCTCAGAAACTTAGATACAATTCAATATCCAATTTACTAAGGTTTTAGGGACTTCGAGCAGTGGTAAATTCTCCGCGCGATAAATTCGGTTAAATTTATCTCCCACTTAATTTTTATTACCAGACCCTATACTTACAGAAAAAATGTCTGGGTATAGCCGGGAATCGAACCCGAGACCTCCGGGTTGCCAGTCAGTTACTCTGACCATTAGACCACGGAGGCGGACTATGCAATAATATGCAATTTATCTTCCCTAAATGGCCTATTTCCCATTATCTTCATTATGTGCAAAAAATATTTTAATCTAGGTCTTTCCCTTCCATTTTCTCTACTGCCTAACCATCTAAAATATTACTAAATCTCCCCGTGACTTTTGAAAATATATATTATAAAAATAATTTTTAAGGAAAAAATAAAACTGACTTCAAAAAAATTAAATGCAACAAATAAAATACACTAAAAGGTATAAAATAATTATTATCTTATTTAGTTACAACTAAACGACGAAATATTAACATGAAATTATTTTTTGAATTCGGTGCCAAACATATACCTTTTATGAATCGCACTCGACGGATCTTTAGTATGTTTGGCGGGTACGCTCGTTTATAGTTATAGTTTGTTTGGTACCGACTTCAAAAAGTAATTTCATGTTATTATTTCGTCGTTTAGTTGTAACTAAATAAGTTAATAATTATTTTATATCTTTTAGTGTATTTTATTTGATGCATTGAATTTTTTTGAAGTCTGTTTTATTTTTTTCTTTAAAATTATTTTTATTTTTCTCCTTTTAGTGATGTTATTAATACTGTTCATATCATCAGAACTTGACCAAATTAATATGGCACCATCCCTAAGATACCCCCTTCCAATAAAAAAGAATCATCGAAATCGGTTCATAAACAAAGAAGTTAGGCCTGAACAAACCTAACAAAAAAGGTCTAATACCAATGAAAAAAACGGGACCAATCGAAAGGTAGACTGAACCCGATGCAAAAAAAATTTCAAAATCGGTTCACAATTAGCGGAGATATGAGGTAACATAGAGACAAAAAAAAAAAAAAAAAAAAATCAATCGAATAGAGAACCTTCTCCTTTTTTGAAGTCGGTTAAAAATAAAAGAACTTAAAAAAACCTCATTATTATTCTAAATTTAGTTTTAAAATTAGCAAAATACACAATATTTAATCACTATAGATCAGTAATCGTTTTCAAGTTGATGAGCAGTTCAAGAGCCATTGCAAATTATTAGGAAAAATTTGAAGTTATAGACTCAATAGTTAATACCAACATACATTGGACACAAAATACTCTTTACAGCTTTAAGCATATGACAATAAAACAAATTGTTTCTTTATTATTTTTGCCGCATTGAAAAATTGTCTTTATTAAAAGTATATTATCACAAAAAATATAGAATGTATATATTATATTCTATATAGGATATAAATGAAGATAGGTATATAAAATAGAAAAGGAGAAGGTTCGTTATTGATAACGTCAGAAAAGAATTTCTAACAGCATTGAATCGGAGTGATTGGGACCATTTTTCAAATGCGAGTTTCAATGGGAGAGAAAGGTCAAATTCTTATTGAGATGTCTTCTGGCATGGCCTGGGGTGGAAAAACATTTTGCAAATACTTGATTGATCGCCTATGACCTTTACTATTTAAAAGGAGGAAGAAAAAACGATTTAGTTGTTGAGAGGAAAAAATAAATTGTATCCCTTAATCGCAATTATTTTTCTAATGAAAATCTCTATTATGATTAAAAACAAAATACCTACATGTCCAGCTTCTCGTATATGTAAATACATACCTATATACTTACAAAAAGTGATAATATGTATTAGTATTTGTTTATATTTTTTCCTGGCTAGATATTTAATATAAAATTCTAATAAAGAGACAATATTCAATTTTTCTTTCAGATCTAATTGTTTTTCTAGAACATTCAATCAGAAAGTTTTTAAGTAGAAAATTTATTTATAATGAAAATGAAGTCGAAAATAGACCAAAATGATGATTATTTTTTCGGAAATTTTGAAATCTAGTTCCAGATTCAAAATTTTAATTTAGCACTTTTATTTTTTGAAAACTTCACAGTAGATTTTCAGATTTCTTATTTTAGAGAAAAAAAATTATCAATTCTGTGTTTTCCAGTATCTACATATAAATCTCAATGTTTTAAGAAATTTTATGATTTTATATTGGGCCACGGGTTGGACCGCCCTGGCTTAAATCGAATGGGATTAAAGAAGAATATGAGGAATGATAATTTATTTTTTAAAAGGGTTACGGATATAATAATCCCTGACTATCCATTATCTATTGACATGTAAGAACGTTCAAGAATCTAAAAGACACGTCCTGATAAGTTTTAGGCCAGGAGGGAAATTATCAATTAATTGTGATTGTTCTAGAAACCTCCCAATTTCTTGTCTCCTTGTCCTAGAATGATATAACTATTAAATAATAAATATTTTAGGAAATGAAAATATAAGAAGAAGAAGAATTTTTAAATATTCGAAACTTCATTATTATTTTTTATCTTATATAGTTGGGCTTATAATTTTGCCTTTAGTGAATTTTATTCTTGAAAAAAGCTTGTACAAATGTACATTCATATTTCGAAAAAGGGAATAAATACATCTCTACATATAAGTTCCAATGTTTTAAGGAAGTTTATGATTTTATGTTGGGCCACACTCGACACTCATTGCCATTCGGCCCGCTGACCACGAGTTAGATAACCCTGAGCTAGAAGGACATTTTTCACCCAAACAGTCCCATTCTTAAGAGTTACTAATTTGAAATTTACATAAATTAATCAACGCTACTATTTTTTCCCACGGGAATGTAAAACTATTTAAGTTACTGAAGAAATTTTATTTTCCTACTTGTCATTGCATTTTGAAATGGAAGTGATAATTTAAGTAATTTTTTAATAGAAATTAACTACTAAAATATGGACTATCTAGTTAATTAATTGCCATTAGGCTATAAAAAAATAAAATATGATGATAGTTTACAACTTAATAATAATAAATAATAGACAAATAAATTCTTAATTCTTTTTCTTTCTCTGGTTTGTTGCCAGGTAAAAAGTATCCCTCTTTTGATTAGGGTTCGAGGGAGGGAACAAAAAAAAGGTAAAAAGAATAGTGTCTCTGGAGAAAGAGGGCCCCAGTAAAGTGTTGTGTGGCCATTGAAGGAGGGCGTCGGCATGAATGAAGGAGGCTCCGCCCCCCACTGACGTCATCAAGGAGCAACGGGGTGGGCCCCCGGGAAAGAGCTCGCTGCCCGGGCCAAACTGGGCCAATGCCCCCTGCGAGCCAGCCATCCACCTGCCTAAAGGCCTAAAACCTACCTGTGCCTCACTTTGGCCACAAAAGCTTTGTCAGAAAAAGCAGATATCCTTGCATCCGACACTGCCCAATCCCGACCACAACAATAACAACAAGTGTTTTCCTAATATATATATTGAAATTATTATTAAAGTCCAATTAGTAAAATACAATAGTTTTATCTTTAAAGAGTAGATTCCTATTAATTGGAATAAAGTGTATCAGTTGTGATAGGCTTGAGAATATACCTACTACATATTTTTTAATATAAAAATTTAATAGAGCTTGTATTTTTGTGATAAAATTTATAGAGTTGAAATTTTTTTAAATCACACATTATTATTGTTTGTCTTCAATAATAATAATAATAATTATTATTATTATACCTATATCGAACTATGTAGAAATCTTCAAGAATAAGAAAACCAAATGGGAAAATAGGTATTTCCAACCTAAAAATCATTAACAACCAAGTAGTCAAAAAATGAAAGAAAATAAGAAAGAAAGAAATATAATATGAAAAAACTTATTTATATATATATATATATAGACTAATAGAAATTTGACTTCATTTAGAGTTGTGGTCTGTAGCTTAGTGGAAAGAGCGTCGAACCGGACACGCGGAGGTCCGGGTTCGATTCTCGCCTGGCCCTGATTTTCAAAACATTTTTTCTTTATTTATCTTCTTCTTCAAGTGCCATACACAATTGAGTGTCGGCGATTACTATGGAGATGAGTATCCATTATAATTTTCCTGGGGAAATTTTTCACAAGGGTTGTTTCTTGTTGCCTTCCCCTCTTTATTTATCTTCTTCTTATAGTGCCATGCCCGAACGGGTGTCGGCTTCTCCCCACATATACCTGTGAACCTGTGCTGAATGTGTTTAGCTGTTTTACACAGATATACGGGACCTACTTTTTAACGCCGCTTCCGAACGGGTAGTTTGGAGAGGTTGACTAGGCAATTACTCTTGGTAGTTTGGCATTGCTTTCCAAGAGGAGGCGACTGCAAATATCTGTCGAGACTCAGTCTTGAACCAGCATACTTCATGATAGCGGCTCGACACTCTGACCACTGACCCACAGTCGCATCATTATTTACAGTATAAATAAACTTAATTAAGAACTTGTTTGCAGCGAAAAAACATTTTTAACTTATTTTAATTTATCGATATAAAATTATTTACATAGTAGGTATACTAAATACTGACATGTTTATTCTTTATATGAGTATAAAAAAGCCAATTATTAAAATAAAACTAGCTCACTTCGGAATTAATATAGATATAAGAATTGGTATACTCGGTCCAAACTAAATTAATATAAATATATTTTATAAATTAAAAAAATCTCGTTAATGAACAAAGCCAGCCTGAAAAGAAGTGGAACAATTGTAGATATTAATACCAAATCAATTTCTTGATTCCTTTTTGCCTGTTTGTTTTTTTCCAGGAATCTACCCTTTCATTTAGGTGTTATTTAAATTTATTAAACGAACTTCTGAAGGATTGTTTTTAATAAATAAATAGAAAACAAAGGATTTCAAATCAATTTATTCTTTACATGAGATTTCAACTTTCATCCTTTTTTGAAATTAATTTTTTGTATTTCGTGGAAAATTTCTTGTTTGGTTCAAGTGATTTTTGAAATTGTTAACTGATATTTTTCGAAATAAAACCCACTTATGGTAAAGTGAAAAAAAGGTTATATAACGAAATAAGTAATCTAATGAGATCATGAAATAAAAAGATAATTCAATATATAACATAATACTATTGAAGAGAGCCAAATTTGCATGCAGAGAGCAGAAAAAAAGTGATCTTCCAAAATACATGAAATATTAATTTTTAAACTTAGGTATTCATTGTTCATAATGAGAGAATGAATAATAATATTTTTCAAGAGGAGATTAATGAGTGTGTCTTCTGCTTCATACAAACATATATAATATATATACCTATATTTAGTGGAAATCGTTTTACGTGAAAACGCTTAACAGGAAAAATCGGTTAACACAAAAAAATAATGCGGTCCAGACAAAATACTAGGTATTTCCATACATTTTTTTCTTTTAACATGAAACAAAAATCGCTTAAAATTAGAATTCATTATATCTATCCTCAACTCAAAAAAAAAATAATAAATAAAAATAAATATAATAATAATAATAATAAAATAACTAGATACAAATATATTGTGGAGAGATGAGGATGACCAGAACATCCATTTTTTTTTTTTTTTCGAAAATGAATAAAGAATTCCAAAAAGAGTTATGACAACGAAAGAAATTCAGAATGTATAATTCTGTTTTATTTCAAAAAGACTGTTTATTTATTTATTTTTTTATTTATTCTTTCAAAATATTGAATTATTTTAACCATTCCTTATTTCTTAAGGTATTGTTACGGATTGAAATTAATACAATATAGCTCTGTTAGCAAAATATCGGTCTCTGTAACTAGAGTGCAAAAAAAGTATCTAGCCTACTTTTATTAAAATAATTATTACGTAATTTTTTACTTTAATTAATAAAATAATAAAAACAAGCTCTCAAAGAGTCAGAACCCTGACTGGCCATCGCAATACTACCCCATTATATTCTATGAATATAAATGTGAAAGTAAAAATTGCAATTCCGTCGCAAAACCATCATTTAAAAGTAAATTTATTTTGTGGGATAATTAGGTCAAATTTAATCTCATATTTTTTCATCAAAATAAATACACCTTAATTTTAGTTTTTCTAAAAGTCAAAAAAAAAAAAAAAAAAAAGAAATTATAATAAAATAAAAGGAACTGTTTGTTCTAATTTAACAAATTAAAAAATAGCAAAACTATTCTCCCATCTTATTTATATCTTTGTATTTGAATTCTAATTAACACTGCTAGCACAGTGCCTTTTCATTAAGATCTTATTATCAGAGATCATTTGTGTGTGTGTGTTTTAAAAATAAGTATTTCTACTATGAAGGGAATTTTAATTTTTTCGTTATTGTTAATTTAAATTAAAGTCAAAAGAATTGAGAATGAATTTAGTGGGAGAGCAACAGGATAGAAATTGGTTTCTAGATAAGATCAATGAAAGATATATGTAATAAGATACAGTGAAAATCACTTAACATGAAACTGAGGGGACTGAAATATTTTTTCGTGTTAAATATAAGTACCTAGCCACTGAGCGATTGTCGGTAACTTTTTGCTTCAATTTAAAGCTATAAATTAATTTTATTTTTAATTATAAAATCTGACAAAAAGTTCGATTTTTATTTCGATTCAGAATTAAATAAAAAAATGTGTGCGTGAAATCCATGCCCGACAAAAGTGGAACTTTTTTCTATTGATATATGGACTTTCTAATGAGTGAAGGGGGTGAGAATATGGAATTGGAATAATTATCGGAAAAGAGGTTTTTTTCTTTAATTAGTTTTTTCCTCTTATTAAAAACAAGGACTAAAAAGATGATCAAGGACAGTCGATGGTTGATAAGTAATCTCCGGAGCCGAATCTCAAATTCAATGTATACCTACATTAATTCATGTAAAATAATTGGTTTAATAATAATGAGTGAAGGTCTATAAATTTCAATCCTCCATCCTGATTCGTGGAGTTCGGAGGGTGATGAGAGTTAGGGGAAGAGGAGAGAGAGCAGAGGACATGTATAGGGTTGACGAGGTGAATGATAATCGGAGGTGGGTCTAAGGGAAAGGATAAGGGTCACTGGGATGGATGGGGATTAGAGGAGGCTAGCAAGAGACCCGCTTTATTTTTTGCAAATTTCATCTAATACGGCATCATTTTCGTTATTTTTCAAATTTAACATTAGATTTTTTAAAAATATATTTTGTGATCTTTGCCCTAACCGGATACTGCTTTGTGTTAGTGAGTGTAGGAGTCAGAAATTAAATTTTGTGACCCCAACTCCACAGTTTCTGAGTTGGAAATCGAACATTTTCCACAATGAATCAGTCTATCCTATAAGAAAATATTCAATTTCTCCTAATTCTATTGCTATAAGCAAGCTATGACTTGTCTATATGTTAGCACTCTTAGTTATTTCCAATCTTATATGTTGAGAGTTCTTAGAAATGATTTAGTCCAAAGATTCTAGAATCATCTTTATTTATTCCTGATTTGAAGTCTAAAAGATCAACCTCCAAAGGTTGAAATAAACAATAAATATTTAATAAATGTTGGTGTTCAGTGGCGGGACCAGGGGTGGGCGCAGTTGGGTAAGCGCCCAACCTGAATTGTTCTCGTCCAATCTGTTAGATTGAGCATTTAATTAAAAAATATTGAAAAACCGAGTTCATAAAATAAACCATCACTATTATAACTTTATATAGTGAAAATATAATAATATAATTGAGTGGATATTGATAAGGCAGTCCAAAAAAAGAGGATAATTTATACTATCTTTTTATTCATAAACCGACGTTTCGGAGGCTATTGCCTCCTTGTTCAGGGCTTTGATTACTACATTATAATTCTGCTGAGAATGAAATACAATATATTATTGTTACTGCCACTTAAAGAGGAGACAGTGGGGAATGTCTCATTGGATTTCCTTCACTGACTTTTCAAAACCCCGAAGAAGGAGGGAATATCCTCCGAAACGTCGGTGTATGAATAAAAAGATAGTATAAATTATCTTCTTTGTTTGGACTGCCTCATCAATATCCACTCAATTTCACTTATCAGTCCGTCTCCAAAAATTACTCCAATCTTATAATAATTATACCGAAACTCTTAAAAAAGAATATCTAAATTATAAACAAATCTGAATTATACCCGAAATAATGCACATTTTTGCTGCCCACCTCAGGGATCACTTATATTCAATTCTGGCTGTATATAAAATACGAACTTTTTACCTGAATTCAAAGTCTAAAATAATATTAATATATTGCTTTTCACTAAAGCTAATAGTATGTAAAAAATAGTACAGGAAAGCTGACCGCCTGTATCTATGCAACCAAAAGACGGCTCTGGATAGTACTAGTCTATCCTTCAGGCGTCCTTGTTAAATGAATATTTTTCATAATGTTTAAAATTTGACGGCCATCTCTTATGAGCTCAATTCTTATTTCTATTAAAGATATATAAAATTAAGAATTCACTTCAAATTCACCCAGCATCTCCAATTGGGGCTCTTATTTACAGTGAATATAAAAATAAACAAACATTCTTATGGAGATGCTGTTCACCAATATCTAGCGCCTGTAGTCGCTGCTAATTTTTCCCAACATTCGGACTTATCTAAAAGCTTGCATGAAACTAACAAGTTCATTCTCACTTAATACACAGTAAAAATTATTATTTAAGAAAAGGAGGAAAAAAAATTTGTTTTTCTATGCCTTTGTTAAAAATGAAGAAAGATTTTGAACACTACTGTGGAGAGAAGAAGGAAACATTTTATTTGTTTCATTCATTGACCCTTTGAAACCCTGAAGAAGGAGGGAAAAATCCTCCGAAACGTCGGTTTGAAAGGAAAGCAGGAAGGATTCCAATAAATTACACCTTATTTTATATGTGTTAATTTTTTCTTTCCTCATTACCTCTGGGCTGCCTTCCATTACATTCAATTAAAATTTCTACCAGTCCGTCTCTCTCCAGAGAAAATTTCGTTGCAAAAAAAGTAAAAATTATTATTTTTAGAAAAATATAAAAAATATTTCTCAAATTTCCGTGAACAAATTTTAATCAAAATCTAATCTCTTCTTATATTTGAAATTCTTATTGCTTTTGAGCTAAACTTGAACATAAGTTTATGTATAACCACATTTTTTTCTACTCTGTGGATTTTAAAGAGTTAAACAGTAAACTGCGATGTTCGATTACAAAATACCTTTCTGGTAAAGTAAAAAAAATCTAATCTAAAAATAAACAAATTCGCTTGCAACTTAACCTCGAAAGCGGAAATCTGAGATTCATTTAGTCAAGATTTCAAATCTTTTTCCAATTAATTTTCGCTTTCTTCAACGAAATTACCCCCCTCCCCCTACAGACCTGATGGGAAAGGTGAGTTACTGAGGGTTGGAAGGGAAGTGTAGGGGCTGTATTTTTGTTATCTCCTTTCTCTTGTTGGTATAATAATAAATGTACTTTAATCGTGTTTGATAAAAAAAAAACTTTGCTGTTGCATTTTGCCAAAAATAACCCTTGTCTGGATCTAAATTGGTCTATGACCCAATTTTGGACGCCATCTTCACGCGATCGAACAGGTGAATGCCAACCGCCTTTGTGTTTGGGGTCAATGACACCAGGGCTGGCTATTTGAAAATAGATGGGAAAAAGTTTAAAATAACCACGACCGAGATAACAGATAATTTACTATAATAGCCAATCAAAAGATTCACTGATATGTCTGAATTTTTTTTACAAAAGAGGAAAAATAAAATTGAAAAATTATCGCAGTCTTAAAACAAGAATGACACAAGTGATAATTTTGAAGTTTTGGGGCAATGGTTCTTCTTTCTATGAAATTTCCTATTTTGAATCATATCAAGGCTGATAAGTTTTTATAATAAATAAAATAAAATTACGTCTTTTCACAATTTTTATGCATTAGTTCAGGGGTCTCCAAACTTTTTAGAGATAGGGCCATATTTGAATATTGAAAACTATGGGCCGGCCGGATATAACATATTATACGAAAATTATATTAATAATACGCTATTATATGGCATTAATATTTATTATAGTGAATTTTTGTGAATTAATTCTGTAGTATCCGCGGGCCGGACGGGAAAGTTTAAAGGCCTGATTTGGTCCGCGCGGGCCGTAGTTTGGGGACCTCTGCATTTGATGATAAGATAATGAATATTTAAAATTTTCGAAGTAGAACGGGAATCCACGCCAAGTTCCGAAAACCTTTTCTAGGCAGGAGGTTGAGGAGAACTTCTGACATATATATAAAACAGTCACGATTTATAACTTAATGGTAAAATATCTCTGATATCTGATTTCAGATGATATATCTCAAAATAATGTCGAATTCCTGAATAGTTATTATGACATTTGGGTTCGTTTCCTGAGAGGGCGAAAACCCTTCTGGCAAATAAACAAACTTATTTAATAGCATATTCAGTAGCGGATTAAACGGTGGTCGTACTGGGCGGCCGCCCGAGACCCATCATCGCAGAGGGCCCCACAGAATCACAAATATTATCAAATAAATTATTAAATGGGGGTCGGGTTAGGCCAGCGGTTAGCGCACAACCCTGCTAATCAAGTGGAGCCGGGTTCTAATCTGACTCGAGGCAACCGGCTAAAATTCTGATCCCTAAATAAAAGACATAATTTCAAAATAGTATCGTAAATTGGCTGATGGCTAGAAGCGCCGAAAAGCCAAAAAAAATTATTAAATAAATAATATTAATATAAGCTCATTTTTAGTTTTACCACCAGGGGCCTTTGAACATCGAAATCAGCCATTTCGGATATTAGTAACTATCGAAAAATGTTATTTTCACTTTTTAATAAAATTTAGTCCGGGGATTTAAACCAAAATTACAGTTTTGAAAAAATAAAAAATTCTCAAAAAATTCCAAAACCCTACTTGTATATAGGTACCTATCTATCATTAAAAATTTTTTCCCAAAAAATACAAATTTTTCGAAAAATTCCAAAACCCTACTAGTATAATATGATTTTAAGATAGATTAAGATAAGATATTTTAAGATACATTAAGATTTTTTCCTAACTTCTAATAATTAAAATTTTATTACACTTTTATAAAGTAACTGAAAGTGTTAACTTGGTAAACATTATTGTCATCATTCAGTCTAACGAACCTTCTATTCTCCATAATATATTAATTCATTGAAGTGTAAATCTATTTGCACGCGTACATTCATGATATCATTAATTTCCTTAGCGATAATATAGCGTTTCGAGTCACGTTATTTTATTTATTTATTTATTTTTTTAACTTTTTAAGCATTATGGATAAATGGACATTTAATATAATTTGAAACTATATTTAATAAAAAAAGTGTAGAAATAAATATGATATAAATTAATAAAAGTTAAATAGGATAATATTTTTTGAGGGGGAAAATTCAAATGTGTACTATCAGATTTCGAGTCATTACCACCAAATTTAGATTTATAGCAATGTTCCTATTATCGTAGAATTCCACCCTATTTTTATGAGATTATTTATGAGAGCTTTGACATTTCAAGACAGTGAGAAAGATAAATTTTTATTTTAGACACCTGTGGCGGAATTAATTTTAAATTTAATTTAATAGATACATTTTTTGTTGTGGTCGTAGAAAACAAAAGCATTTCCGATTTAGTAAGTACGAAATTGAAATCGGAGAAATCTAAACTAGTTGATTACAAGATTACAAGATAAGGCTAGAGAAATGCTTGATTTTTTTTAATGTAATCGATTGCAAGGAAGATTCGAAATAGGTGTACTTACACCTCTTTCGAAGTATTTTGGAAATACTTGGAAATATTTGAAAGTACTTGGAAATATTTGAAAGTACTTGGAAATATTTGGAAGTACTTGGAAATCTTTTGAAGTACAAGTGGAAGTAGGTGTACAGCATAATAGGTCGCGGTTCACCCCTCGGAGCACACTAAGAAGATGCAATCATATAGACGAAAGTAAGTCAAAATGAGTTCTTTCTTGATTTGGAAGATGATTTAAAATTGTTAATTATTATATATAGTCTCAAAACCAAAATAGGTCAAAGGCAATTGAAGGATTCATTTATTGTCTTGATTAGAAAAGAAAGTGTCACAAATCTCACCTAAAACTTATAAAAAAATGTTTTGAGATACTTATGGTAGTTGTTTCACCATATGGGTTTTCTTAGGATTTTTTTGAAATTTAGACAGATTATTATTTAAATACTTCTGCATCGATTCGTGGCAAAAAGAAATTTATTAACAATATAGTTCCGGAGATATTAAATTCCAAAGATAGAGTTTTTCCAGACTTTTATACATTGCACTATACGGGATATCGGAAATATAATATATATATATATATTATAATTCTTCTTACCATTGTTAACAAAAATTAAACCAGCATTAAACAATAACTAATACATTTTTTAGAAACAACAACGTATATATTTAACCTAAAAAGTGGGTTAACTTTAGTACTTTTTTGACGTTTTTTTGATTCAGCCATTGTGACAACCGCTTTCAATTGCTTATTAAGAACTTTTTGTTTAATAAATCTCTCTTTATTACTTGTTACTTATTATTTACTTGAAATTTCTATTATAAAATATATACAAGCTCGGACAGTGTTGCCAGATTTATCAAACGAGCACGGGATTGGCTAGTAGTGGTACATAAACAGCAAAAAGTTTTGGGCTTATGAATTATGAATCCTTATTGTCTGTTCTATATACTCTAGCATTAACTTTTTGCTAGTATTGTTGCGAAACATCTACCTTAATCAAGAAAATTCTAATCTGTAACAAAGGAATCGTACTTGGTGTCAATCTTTTTCAAATATATCTCTATTTAATATACTTTATGGTAGGGTAAAATGGGAAATACATTTTTTTTAATGAAATTTCGACATTGATTTATTTATGAAAGATATTAAATTATAGAAATTAGACACAAATGTATATGGTAGCAGGGGGGCTGGAGATATCCCCCGTCGAGAGCAGGGAGTATAGTCTCCCTAGTATATTATATAAAAAGATTTATTTTCATTTCTCCTGAAAAGATAGACAGCTGTTAAGTATTTTTTTTAGATACGTATCTTCGAAAATAAAATAAATTAGCTTGTCTTGTCAAAACCTTTCCAGAGAATAATTCTAAATATAATATAATGTGAGGGTGTAAACATGGCCGCCTACGATTCAAAAAATTCCATTCGTTTGGTTATTTAATCTGTTTTCAACCAACTTTGCTTTTTTTAAATTTATTTTTAGTTATTGAAACTTGGATGACATGATCTGGATGAATCGGTCTGGACCCTCGATGGAGAAATGTCAAAATTAATTAACCATTTATACTTTTCCAATTATTTATTTATTTATTTATTTTTTCTAAAATCTAATCCGATCAAATGAAGTTTGAGCGTCTTTATTTAAATTTGAATAATTCAAAAAAAAATTTCAAAATTTTAAAATAGTATTTAATTTTATTTATTTTCTTAGAAAGACGGACTGGTAAGCGAAATAAGTAGGTTATAATGAAAGGTAGTCCAAATTATTTAAATTTTTTATTCAAATACCGACGTTTCGGAGACCTTTTTTCTCCTTCTTCAGGGTAATGAATAGTTATTGATCGGTGAGTATAACTCGGCTCCCATTTGTCTCTCTTTTCAGTGATAACAACAATATTACAAGTGTACTTAGTCAACATATTACCAACAACAATATTACAATACTTTTCACCATTATATCACAAGTGTACTTATAGTCTACACATTACCAACAACAATATTACAATACTTTTCACCATTATATCACAAGTGTACTTAAAGATAAGAGTAAATAAATATATGTAATATTTATTTAGTATGAGTTAAGGATTCCTGGTCACTTGTTTCACATTAAAATTAAAAAAATTAAAAGATGTAAAATTTTTTTTCAATATATATATTTCGATTATAACTGAGTTATAATTCTGTACTTTCCTGAAGATGAGCTTACAGCTCGAAATATATATATTGAAAATTGTTTTACATCTTTTAATTTTTTTAATTTTAATGTGAAACAAGTGACCAAGAATCCTTAACTCATACTAAATGAATATTACATATATTTATTTACTCTTATCTTTATTAAAGATGTTTCTCACCTTGCACCAACACCACAATCTCTACTAATTACAAGTGTACTTAGTCAACACTTGTGATATAATGGTGAAAAGTATTGTAATATTGTTGTTATCACTGAAAAGAGAGTCAAATGGGAGCCGAGTTATACTCAACCATCAATAACTATTCATTACCCTGAAGAAGGAGAGAAGGGGTCTCCGAAACGTCGGTATTTGAATGAAAAATTTAAATAATTTGGACTGCCTTTCACTATAACCAACTTATTTTAAAATAGTCTCTCTGAAGCCATACATTTTTTCAAATTCTATATATTATAACACATGTATTACTTATTTTATAATTTTGACTGATAAATTTTACAATTGCTATTTTCATTTCAATTCATACCACTCGAAAAGATATGAGAAACTGAAACAGTGCTTATAAATTTGCAATTTGGGGTAAAATTTACATTGTTCTCCTATTATCTTTTTTTATTATTATTTTTTTTTCCTTTCTATGCATTAATTATTAGCCATTTTACAATACTATATATTAATTAATTTTCTCAATTATGTAGGGATCAGATTATAGTCGGATTGCTGCGAGTTGGGCTTGATCCCGCGCTAGCTTGATTAGAATTACCCGCTTAACCAACCTGACCTCCATCTTTTTATTATTATGATATTTTTTTTTTAATTATTGAGAACCTTTTTTTACTGGGTAAAATAAAATTAGTTTGCATATCTACGGAGACGAGTACCAGAATTTCAAAACTTATCAATTATAACGAATCTTAAAATTTTTGCTAAATATATTTTCAATTTTTATAACTTTTTGGGACTTATTCTTGTTTGCCCCATCATTTTATAAATAATAAAATTGAGATTAATCAAAATCTTAAAAAATCTTAAAGAGTCATCATTTAAATTGTTCGGCGTGTAAATATTTACTTCCTTTTAAATAGATATAAATTATCAAATTTTGTTGAAAAGTTTTTGTTTCTCTTTGTGTATCAAATTTTGATTCTTTTCAAATAACGTATTTTCTACTTATGGAATGCAAAAGTCGTTGGGCTCAGAATTGCAGACCATATTGTAATGTCTATAGAGAGATCCGGCCATATATATGCAAATTATTTAATAATTATCATTTGCTTTTAATTTTACAAGGATCAAATTTGTTTATGCTGAAATAATCATGTTATAAAATTGCTTTATTTCATTACTTTGCCTCATTTTATTCGACAATTATTTTTAAATCATTTTTGTATTCTCACGAGAATGGAATGGATGAAAAGTTCTATTTGTATTTTCAAAGTAAATATTCCAATGAAATTGTGCTGAGGTAATTATAGAGCCGTTTTTTGAGCCATTTAAAAAATAACAAGCGGATTCAATTCCACTTAGGAACATTTAAGAAATAGTCAAAGCAATCAAATAAGATTTTATTAACATTGCCAAGACCAAGACAAAGAAACAAATGGAGTATATGTTATGATTTTATTTTTTAATATTATCTTTGTTGCTCTTTTAGTCAATCGCTACTTTTGCGGGGGTTAGATTGAAATAAATTGCAGCAGTACACACTATTTTAAACGGTCAACCAACGTATAAAAACTAATCGCGCTCTAAAAGTTGTTTAATATACGGAATTTATTCCTTTTAATTAAATCAAAATCTCTCGAACTTTAAAATTATGAAAATATAAACATTCACAATGAATAAAAAGACATTATTATAATATAAATAGAGAATAATGAAATTTATTTATGTAGACAAAAGGATCAGCACGGATGCTTTCTAAAGAGTGAGGCTCCTACCAACTGATCCCAGAGCTCAAATTGATGCCTCTTTATATCAAAACAGAATTTCATTATTTTCCCAGCTTTTTGTATTAATTTTCACAGCTTTGTCTGTAGTGGCCTGACCAATATTCTACTATATTCAAGCACCTCCCCATTAATCACATTACCCAAAGTTTGAAAAAAAAATTCATCGCCCTGCATGTAAAATTAATACAAGGGGACGTCCATAAATTACGTTACACAGTAAGGGGAGGTATCTCAGATTTGTGACAAAATATGACAGGGGGCCTCGGGGAGCTTAAAAAGTGTGATGTCACAAAAGTCAAATTAAAATTTTTTCAAATATATTTTTTAGATTTCATGATATGCATAAAAATAGTTAAACTTAAAATATAATTAAATCCCAGTTGTATGAATGTTGTTAGAATTCGTCGCTGTGATGAAACTGTATTAGATGAAGGAGTAGATATCAGCCAAAGTTGGATGCGCTGGGTTTAATAAAACACCCTGAATAAAACGTTTCGGCCTGAATTTGTTTGGCCATCTTCAGTTAATTGGGAGTTATACATTGACATTGATTCTGAACCTTTGGGGGCAGGGACGTTATAAATTTACATGAAGCTACAATTTTTATTTTTGACAATGCCTTGTTCGATCACATATGTGTACCGCATTTTTTGTATAACTCCCAATTAAATGAAGATGGCCAAATAAATTCAGGCCGAAACGTTTTATTCAGGGTGTTTTATTGAACCCAGCGCACCCAACTTTGGATGATACCTCCCCCTTCATCTAATATATTAAATCCCTTTAGTTGAGTTTAATTTATAAAAAAAAATTCTACAATTATTAAATTATAGGATATAAAAGTGATAGTGTGACGTCACAATACAGGGGCGACTCAATGAAAATGTGACAGAATGTGACACAGGGGAAGGGAGGGGGTCTAAAAATCTTGAAATTCGTGTCACGAAATTTATGGACGGCCCCTAATACCATATATTTTTCTATTTCGGTTTAATCATTTGTTTTTCGACTTCTTTGTGTGTCATACTCGATTTCGAGATTTAGTGATTACTTTATACGGTATTTTTGCCATAATATTTTTTCTGGGAAAAGTGTTTGGAGGAGTGGATTCTCGTCGAATTCCCGTATATTTGACAAGGGGAATTTTATCAAAGGTGATAATTTTTTTTTTACTAAAACGGTATTCGATCCCGAATCAAAGTGATCAGTACTTGTCAATTGCTTTTGACATTACGCTAGCAGAACCTCTTCTTTGACATTTTATTTTATTCGTCATTAATTATTTATTTATTAGAAAAAAATCAATCAAATGACATGCTCTCCTTCCGTTCTTCATCGTTGAGAAAATTTTGAAAAATATTTTAGGATGTCAAATGTAAGTTCCCAATAATCTTAAAAGGTAGAATATATTTTATTATTTTAAAAGCTCATTGTTTGGGAGTTGAGAAGCTAAAAATGTACTTTTATATTAATATGGCCGACCTTCACTTTTCATAGTGTTTGTTGACAGCTGTCTAATACGATTTAAATCTTGCTTTTAGCCGTCGCCAAATTAAAAGCGATGACCCGTTCAACGCCAAAACCGCTGATACTATGTTTCAACAGGGCAAAGACCTGTTTCCCTATGCTACCCTCGAAACGGCATCAGAGCCGGTCAAAGTTTTTAATTTACTGACTACTACTTTGGAGAGTTCTGAGTTCATATCATTTTCGCTTAATAAACTAAAAAAAAAATGAAATTTTATATGCTAGTCATCAATATGAATTCTATTCATATAAATAATTTCTTCAAAAATTCTTATCATTAACAATAAATATAATTTCGAATTACAATTTTATATATAACTTTATTCGACTATATAATATTTATCATATATTTTTTATAGACTTATTTTCCATAATATAATATATATTCAATATCTTCTTTATATAATTTAAATAAAAAAAAATCATAGTCATCTCTATCATTTTGTATCCTATATAAAATTTATATCAATATAAATAAAAAATATCACCGAAAAAATATAAATAATAATGATAACATGATACTAAAATAAATAGAGTGGCCGGGTGTGTGGAGTATAATCAGAAAAGAGCTCGAGAATTTCTTTGTTTACATCATTTTTATGAACCTCTTGCAGATTTACGAGCAACTCAGTTATGGATGGGCTTAGTGTGGGCCACCAAATTTAAGGACTGGCATTAAGAAGACGTGAAATTTCTATTTTTCAAAAGTAATGAGAATCCATTCAGAAATGGACTCGTCTAGGTAATATCCTAATAAAAGAGTTGAGTTTCTTAAGGAGTGTAATAACATAAAATATTTAAAAAGGATGTGTGGGCGTAAGAAAAAAATAATAATATATAATAATCTATAAAATTTGAAAAGAAGTCTTCCAAGATCCATTTATGTTGGCCGGCTTATACCTTACTGACAATCCTATATACTCATAAGGAAGATCCAGGAGGAGAACCCTGACTGTTTAGCTCCCACTCAATTCCATTCGGATGCGGATGCAAGCAACACGATTGGGATTCTAAAGGCTGTGAATATATCGACAGTTCATGGTGATTTATGAAGATGTCCCACATCAGAACAAAGCAGACCACATGTTTCTTCATTTCGATGATCCTTTGGGAATCGGTATTTTGAACATACCAAGCTCGTGGATAATAATCAATAATTATAATATAAAATACGCTTTTTTTGATACACATTAGGGATGGTACTGAGGTGGGTTTACCGGAACCCGAGTCGGAACCGGAGATTTTATATTTGATTTATCGGAGCCGGAGCCGGAGCCAGAGTTGGAGTCGGAGGCGAAGTAGAAGAGAGATGTATTTAAGTTAAGGGCAAGCATAATGAAATAATAGAAATATAATTCAGTAATCAATCTCTTTCGTCAGAATGTCGAGCCTGTTCAAGTGCCATTTCCTTAATTTGCCAACTAGAGTACGACTCCTCCGATGCTACGTGTTCCCTGTGCTTCTGTATGGAGTTGAGACATGGAAGGTTACAGAAGCAAAGGAATTATTATTTAACGGAGTTATAGTGGTGTTTCACAAAGAGGTCTTTGTGAAACACCACTATAACCCGTTAAATAATAATTCCTTTGTTTAATATGTTTCACTATAAACCAACACCGCTTTCCCTAAACTTTAGTTACAGAAGCAGATTGTAAAAGATTGGACGCATTTGAAATGTGGCCATATCGAAGAATTTTGAGAATCCCTTGGAAAGTCCATGTTACAAATAAAAATGTGTTACAACGCCTAAATAAAGAAATCGAAATCATGACTACAATCAAGGCAAGAAAACTGGAATATTTGTGACACAAAATGAGAAATAAAGAACGATATGGGCTCCTTCAGCTTGTACTACAGGGGAAGGTAATGGGAAAGAGAGGACCGGGCAGAAGACGCATCTCTTGGCTTAAAAACCTAAGAACTTGATTTGCTACTTCCACTACGGGTCTATTTAGAGCCTCAGTAAATAAGATTATAATTGCCAGAATGATCGCCAACGTCCGGTAACGGACAGGCACTAGAAGAAGAAGAATCAATCTCTTTAATCATTCAAATATAATAATACACATACGTAAGTAACAACAGTAACAAACTAATAGGAGACCCGGCTCTAACCAACTCACTCGACTCCCTGGCTCACCGAAGAACCGTTTCTGCCCTTTCCCTGTACTACAGATACTATCACGGTGTCTGTTCAGTCGAGCTGAAATCAATTATCCCCCCCTAATGCCTTCTTTACGAGAAACACGCGATTCTCACACGGTCAGCACCCCTTCGCTGTCAAATTTAATAAAAGTCGAACATCAAGCGCTTTCGCCAACTCTTATATCCCTATGACCTCCAGAGACTGGAACTCGCTCCCTGCCTTCTTTCCCGCGACTTATAACCTTCAGCTATTTAAGACCCGTATCCACAGATAACTTCGACCCCCGCCCAGCCCATAAAATTCTTTCTTCTTCTTTTCACGATGGAGGGGCCAACCCAGGCCTTTAGGGGTTGCACCTTTTTGGTGTAACTCCTTCTCTCATCATTTTCATAAAAAAAACATGCAACAATAGAAAAATATGCTGGCGTAAGGGGATTCTCCGGCCGACTAGTCAAAACTTGTAGGTGCGCGCTGACTGGCCCCGGTCGAATCTTTCGATCTTCGTTAAAACCCCCGATTCAAAATTATCGGAGCCGAAGTCGAAGTCGGAGGTGTAATATCAATCGGAAGTTCCGACCTTGTTGAAGCTCCGTAACATCCCTAGTACACAGATGCATAATTTATATATTTCTTTACTACAATTTATTTTACACTTACCACTAACTGTTAATATAGTTCCTAATGTTAATCTACCACTAATATAACAGGATAGTAAGTAAAATTATCGAATATCATAGGAAGATAGCAGCACATTTCTTCTATCAATACTTCAAATAATATATATTATTTTTATTTTTATTTTTATTTATTTATTTATTTTTTTACTTAGAGAAAGTGGTTATACACTGTGAAACTACACACCCTTTACTTTATTAATTAATATTATTTTTAGTAAATGAATTTTTAAATAAAATACAATTTTATAAACAAATAATAAAAATATTTATTTTAAATAATTACAATAATCATTTTTAGTCGAAAAAATAAAATCTTGAATTAAACCAGATATCTTACAAATCAAAATTATTTACTTAAACACTAGCATACTGGTGATTGATAGTACTTAACCCTCTGACCATTAATAGGGAAATAACTATGTATTCTTAAAATCCAAATTACACTCCACTATCTACTAAAATGAGGTGACTGTGGGTCAGTGGCTAGAGTGTCGGATCGCTGACTCTAAGATCGTTGGTTCGAGACCGAGTCTCGGCAGATAGATATTTGCAGTCGCCTCCTCTTGGAAAGTAATGGCAACCTACTAAGAGTATAATTGCCTAGTCACCTCTCCAAATTAGCCGTTCGGAACCGGCGTTAAAAAGTAGGTCCCGTATATCTGTGTAAAAAAAACTAAACACACTCAGCACAGGTATTTGTGGAGAGGCGCCGACACCCGTTTCGGCTCTATAGCACTCGAAGAAGAAGATCTACTAAAATAAAGTAGAAAGATAGGAAGCTCCATCAATGACTACAGAGGAAGCAGTGTCTAGTGAATCATTGAGTAAAGTCGGAATTGAAAATATAAAAATCCTAAAAAATTGAAAAAAAGTTTATTGATGTAATTATTTCCCAAGCTTTGCTTCCCCCCCCCCCTTCTTTTAGAAATTTTCAGCGTGCGCCCTTGTGAAGGCCCATGAGACATGAGAAAAATTATTGGTAGATATATTATCTATTCTTTTAACTTTTCTTAATAGTTTTTTTTATTTATTTATTTTTTTAATTTTATTTCATAAAATTAAATATTTTTCCAGATGGAGAGCAAAAGATCAAACTTTCAAATTTCCTGGTCGAGTTTTGTACTTTATTATTTTATTTTATTTTTTATTTCAAGTTATATAATAGTTTCTGCATTTCATTGCCCTATTTAACCACTCTTCAGAATGTTTATTCAATCTAAAATAAAGATACATTCATCATATATGATATATACTGTATTTTAAAGTGTTTTTTTAGAACAAGTAGAAATAAAGAAAATACTCTCGACAACATATTGCGCAGTCTTAAATTTAAAACATGAATTAATGGCTTAAAGTTGATGTGGTTTTCACTTGAATCTTAGTTTAATTATCAAGATAAATATAAAAAATTCTAAAACGATTTCTTTGGATAATTTTTAGAAAAAATAAACCGACTTAAAAAAATCGACTTTTTTTTCAAATTATCCATTATTATATTATTTTCTAAAGTTCTTGTATTATCTAATAAAAAAATATATTTTTAATGACTCACTATCTAAATTAATTTTTGTCGTAAAATTTTCTGAAATTTTTAATTCCCGTTTTTCGTCCGAGGAAAGTATTTGAGAATCTCGAAAAGTCTGGAGAAGGAAAAACTTAGAAAGTGGTAAATATAGTTTGTTTCAGTCTACAGACTGTTAGTGGAAAATATATTTTTATTTTTAACTTATGTTTCTCTATTTAAATTATATTTGTGTATTTTTGCATTTAAATACAAAATTATAAGTAGGTACTAATGCCACATGCTAGTTTTGCTTTAAAATTCCTAGCCTAGATCCTATTGTATATTTTGAATTTAATGCATTTCATACAACTATTATGCCATATTGATAGCGCCTGCTGCTCTGAGAATTCTCGCACGAGGTTCAAGAGGGGGTAAATCCAGCACTGTATATATATAATCCACTTTGCGTCATGAACAAAATAAATCGTTGAACGTACTTACGAAGTCATCAATGTACGCGTGTGAATAGATTTATAGGATGTGATAAAAAATTGTATAATATGAATTATTTAATTTGACTCCGGCAATCATTTGGCCCAACGCGTACTAATGTGACGTCATATCTAACTTAGCAATTTTACTTCGTTTGAAAGCCAGTGAATATTTTATTATAAAAGTGAGTAAATATTTTTTCATGTGAAAATATTTTCTAATATAGGTACATTATAGATAAAATCGATCTGATTAATAAAAAAAATGTGAAAAAAATTGAATTTCTTTCTCAGAATTTGTAAACTATTCAAAAGTGTGTCAGTATCATTTCATTCCGATTCTAGATTAAGAAACGCATAAAGTTCAAACATAACTACACTTATATCTTAGATTTTCATATGTAAAGCATTTTTCCCCTATAAAATAAAAGATTCATTTACCCTTAGATTGAACTACAAGAGAAGATAATATCTTTCTCAGTTGATGTATTTCCTTGGAATTTATGTATTATACATTAATCCAGTTTGAATGGCCCTACCCTAGTTTCGAACTCGAGATAACTTATCTGTATACATATACATAGAAACAGGTCAACAAACATTGAGCAAATTATCCTATATATTTCCTTTATTACTAACCATATTGCATTTGAGACCAGATTTATTTCAACATTAACCGCATCTAATTGCAATTTGTTGTATTTTTGTTTTTGGTTTGAAAATTTCCAATAAACAAAAATAAAAATTAAGTGCATAGATCAAAGAATACGAGATTTATATAATAATTTCTTAAAAAACAATTTTAAAAAGATCAAAAAGATCACATCCAAATAGAAAGAAAAAAGTGGGTCTGTCCTTAATTTCTCAATTCGAGAGCTTCTTGTTTTATTATTTATTCAGTATTTTTTCATTTCTGTATACAATGAGAGAAATTTCTCTCAAAATCTTTTCCATAATAATTTTATTCCAGAAGTAGGTATAGGACTTAAATTATATATTTTCAGAAAAGATATACTAATTTATTGGTGTATTTGGGCTACTGTTTTACATTTTATTATTGTGAATTTGACTTCTAACACATCGAAACCCTGTTTAATATCTCATAAATTAGCGATGTACTATCTTAGTTTCTTAATTCTGATCTTACTTCATAAAATGAAAACGGCGATTGATAGCTAAAAATTCCCTCTATTTTCGAGAAATTCGAAACACTTCATTTTTGCATTAATTAAATAAAAAACATCAACTGAAAATTACTTGCAAGTTACAGCAAACTTTCACAATTGACTTTTCTATAATTTGGGTTTTAACTTCTTTATTTGCCTTAAATTCCTATTAATATTGTTAAAATGTTTCACTATAAACCCACACCACTTTCTCTAAGTTTTATTTATATTAAATAAGCTGATGTGGCCATCCTCGTGACTTTACCATACACCTGGCCCCTCTCTTATATTTAATACCAGCTGAGGACCCCCCACCCGCCCACTTTGGGTGGTTAGTTTTTCCATTTTTAGTCTTCTGGGTGCCCACTGATTAGGTATACAAAATTTGGTTGACTTTGGTCCCATTAACACTTACATGTATGTAAGAATACTAGTCAGCCTGAAAGCTGGTTTTATTCTCTTCCGTTCCACAATGATCAAAACTGAAGAAGTTTACTAGAGAAGATGAGCTCTGATGTAGGTTCTTGTTAGTTTCCTTACTAGGCATGAAGACTATACCTCAGTTTGCTTCATTTTATCAGTGATAAAACATGACCTGGATAGAACATGAGAGCAATAATTCAAATTTACTGTAGCCCATATCAGTCAATGTTGTGAATTGCTATCATTTCACCAGAGGTGGCAATGGACAAAACTATGATATAACTATGATATATATATAACTATGCTTCCTAATATAATATGTTTTTCATTTCAATGATTTTTTCTCTATTTTTAATAATAATTTTCTTGGAAGGGCAATAATTTAAAATGGTTTAAGTTTGAAAAAAAAAATTGTAAAAAGGTTTTCAATATTCAGCGCCTGAGGACGCAACCCACTAATCAGAATGTGCCATTCGAATCCATAACCCAGTCTACCAGGCGGCGTATTTTTTTCTACTCAGCCTGGAGGGATAGAGTGGTTTTTAAACTACTCTCTTTATATTTCAACAATTTTCGAAAACTTATTTCCTGAGAGTTTTTGAGAGATTATATGTATCTACATTTTTCCTAATAAAGTACTACCTAGTTACTTTATTTGATTATGAAGTGAGAATTTATTTAAATTTTTCCTAAAAAAAGTACTACCTAGTTACTTTATTTGATTATGAAGTGAGAATTTATTTAAATATTTCAAAGGTTTTTTTTTACTAAAAAAATTTGTTTCTTTAATATTATTGATGAGAAATATCGCTTAAGGTCAAGGACTCTGAGGCACTCCCTCACCTCTAGAAATATGTGACCTCGATCTATTAATCTAAACTAATGTTACAATGGGGTTTGTTTCCATATATTAGAATATATTAAATTGAATCCATTTCCGATTATTTAAAGTTGGCTAGACAGAGGCTGGATTCCGTTTCAATTGAACTATTTTAAAATATTGAAATAGCTAGAAATAGATTATGTGTATAGTATATTATGTGTAATGTGGCTAGCCGAAGTGGATATTTTTCTATTTGGTTAACTGTATTCGGGATGAATTTTCATCCTATCCTTGAACTTGATAGTTAGCAACGATTGCCAAAATATATTTAATAATTCCCCGCCGGGGATTTTGGCAGAAGAGTTCCGTTCCGCCCATTCATCCTAGAAAGTTCATTCATAAAACGTACTGCGCCTGTGACGTCACGTCAAGATGGCCGTCTGGTTGCGCGCGCATACCAAAGACACCTGCATAGGGGCAGAGGGGCGCTCACCACCCCCAGAGATAGAACAACCACCCGATTGTCAGTGGAGCTTGCAAATCCTTTCCTGTTCTTTTTTCTTTTTCTTCGTATTGAATGAAAAGGAAGCAGAGAGGTAGAAAGAGCCTTAGGGTCAAAGCTATAAATCATAAAAATAGCATCAGATTGGATTAATAATATTGATAGGCAAACGTAACTAGAAGGAATAAAACAAAAATGGAAAAGTAGCAGAGATACAAACAGGTTTGCAAGGGTCTTTCGAGATCCATAGGGGCGATATCTTCCTGGTTCGCATTCAATTTCATAAAAATAAAAAAATAATAATAAAATCGGAGATTTTTCTAAGGTACGAACAGGAACTACATCAAAACATACTAATCATATATATGAAATAAATTTCATTAAGTGGCATTAGTTAAGATACAAGAAAATTGGTGATCTCATTTGATCAAATGCAACTGTAAAAAGGAAGATCGTTGAAATGGCAGATGACCTTAAAGTGCATCGTCCTCTATTTTTGTTCATCATGTTATAAATTGATAGAAAAAAAATCAAGCCTAAATATTAGATAATATTTAAAAGTCGCTCGAAAACGTCAAACACGAATCACTAAGAAATCATCAAAATTCTTATTGAGCGATCTTTAAAAATTCATATTTTAAAGTAAAATATTCAGCCAGTATTTTTTTTTACATAATAGAAAAAAATTCTGTATAGAAAATACAAATTTCAAAAAAGAAATAATTATTTTTTTATATTTTTGAGATTTTTAAAATTCTTGAGCGATTTCAAAAAAAAAAACTTATGGAACATATTGAAGAGACGTCTTAAAACATGAAATACTAACAAATTTTCAAGAGAGACGCAAAAATGGGTTATCCTAATATGGTTCATTCTATTTGTTTTATTTGAGAAATGCAAATATAATGATGAATAAAGTCTAGCAAGCATTTTTGCGACTTTTCGCTTCTCAGCCTTTTGGCTAAGATCAAAGTATAGTATCTGTTCTTATCAGCTTAAAATATGATACGTTCTCCATCGGAAAACCAGAATTTTAAACTGATTTTTGGAACTTGATGAAGTGCTAGCTCCACCTAAACCTAAAAATCCCTGATAGGTTTACTATCCTAGCTCAAACGCTGACAGCATTGTCAAATCACTAAAAGCTCAAAACGTTATAACCAAATATCAAAAAGTTTTTTCGATTTTATTTATTATTATTATTATTATTTTAATTTTCATCAAATCTTTAAATACTTGAAAAAAAGCTATTTATTAGTTTGAAAATACATACCTTTAGTATTTCCTTATAAAAATAATATATTATTTTTTTCTTGAACAACATGTTGGCTTCCTTATGTCTTTCCCATGGAGAAACAGAAAATCTATTTTTGCACTTTTGAACCAAAGGTTTTTATACTAGAAACCCCAAAATCTTATCCGTAATTGAATTTAGAAATACAAACATTTTGACACCATAATGAACTTTCTACGATTTTTAATTTTTTTTAATTATCGAGGATATTGTAATTAGTTTTATTTTCAAAATACAAAAAACAAAACCAATAAAATTGGGACACTCCACCCCTCAAAAATTCTGATTACGCCCCTAAACTCTCGTGTGTATTTTTTTCACAATGGGGCTAAAAATTATAATAATTTGTGTTAACCGGTCTATATCTATAATTAAACCCCTAACATTTTTTTCTTTTTTCATGATGCAATAGTCCACCCCAGTGTACATAGGTTGCACCTTTTTGGTGCTGCATCTTCTTTCATCACTATCATTATAAAAAAAATTATATGGATGCTTCTATCATCGAATAGCAATATTCTAACTAAATGAGAGAAAAGGGAAGTTTCCTATATGTTTCTATCGTTGACCCTTTTAAACCCTGAAGAAAAGGGGAGATCCTCCAAAACGTCGCCTCGGTTTTTAAGAGGATCAAAGTGGCAATCTAATAATTTTTTTCCTTCGGAATTTTATTTTTCATTATTCTTGGTCTGCCTTCCATCAATTCTACATAAAAACAAAAAAATAAAATAAATATTCACATAAAACTTAAATCATTCAAATTTTTCTCCTTGAATCCTTTGGCTAGAATTTCTCTTTCTATTATCCTTTAGCTGTTGGCCTCGCTGTCTCATTCGATCGTTTTCTTTAACACCTTTGAAGAAAGAAGAATTTCTCCAAAGCCGGGAGGAAGTAAGCCAATCCTTTTCTTGTGCTTTTTTATCCCACCCTCTCCATATCCACCTGTTTCGTTATTAAATCAATAACTGGTTGAATAAAGGAAAAAGGCCCTGAAAATAATCCTATAAATATATGTCTTGACTTTAAGGTAAAATTCTTTCAACAAGTAAAACAATTCCCCCTTCAAATATATTGGTTACAATATATATATACAAATAATATTATACTATCAATAATGATAATATTATTAATAATTTCAAGTGTGTGTTTCAAAACAATAGAAGGTATATTAAAATACAAGATTTATAAGACCATCTTTTAAAAACGAGGTGCCAAGTCTGGAATTCAGTATAATCAGGGATGTTGATAAAACTTGTAGGCCAAGTTATGTTAATAAGATTATTACATAAAATAAATTATAGTATAATCTCTTGATCCAATTTTTAATAAACACATTACGAAATCAAAATAGAATAAATTTAATTTGAAATTCTTATTGATTTTAACAGTCAAGTAATTCAGAAAATTCTCAACTTCATTATTTTAAACCTCATTCATAACTATATATAATATATATAGATAGAAACACGACACAAAATCATGAGACTTATCTTCAATAAATTATTTTAAACATTAGTTCAGTTATTTTATATTTATTCAAACACTGTAAAAGAGCCTAGGGCGCTCGATTATATCACGCGATTTATTCTTTCAAACATTAGTTAATTAATTATATATTGATAGGAACACAACCCAAAAGCTTAGGGATTAATTGTTGTTCTTAAATAAATTTAATTAAATTAAATAGACTATTAGTCTAATAAAATGCACATTTCATTTTTTGTCCGATGTTTCAATGCAGATTTAAAAAAGTAGACTCGTTAGAACTAAAAACGTAGAAATTTTTAACTAAACATTTTTTGAGTCTATCAAAAAAAGGGCGGAGTAGTATTAATATTATTAATATTAGATACAATTTTTTTTATTCCATATAAATTAATAATTCCACTATTCTCAGTACAAGTTTTAATTTTTAATATATTTTTCTCTTAAAAATATTCTTGGTATTTATATATTTATTTTTTAAACAAAAATCTTAATAAGTTATCAAATAACTAACGAAATTAAATTAGAAAAATTTCCCCGGCTTGTTTTTTCTACTCTTTAGTTCCCCGCCTAAGTAAACTTGGAAAAAATAAATAGGCCTGTCTTCTAAACAACTTAAAATATTAAACAAAAAAGACGAAGAAGAAAACAAGAAACTTTAAATCATGGTAATAAATGTCACCTTTAAAGACTTTTATATAAAAGTTATATATTAGCATAAGAAAAAAAAACTTTATTTTTCTCATTCAAAACACTCAAAAAAAAAACTTTTTCACAACCTTAATAATTAACTTAAATAAAAATGAATACGAGGGGCGGAATGAAAGCACCTGAACAAACAAAATGGCAAATGGATGAGAGTGGAAATTAAAAACGAAAGGAGGCAACTTGTAGCTCAGGGCTTTTTTTAACAGAATAAAATCAATAAATACTCGGATGTTTTTGATAATTCAGTCCCTAGAAAGATAACAACATTCAAATTTGTTGTAAGCAGGTCACTTAAGTTGCTTGGCAAGTGACCTGCTTACTATTTCGACAAACTGATTTCATCTACATTTAAGAAATATTTCTGATTAAACAGACTGATGATGAAGGTCAAAGCTTCGAAACTATAGTCTCAAACAAATAAATTATATATGTACTTATTTATACTCTTTCTCTCATTGAAGATTGTAGTCTTTCACCCACAAGCTAAAACTGTGAACCAGAAAAATTAAAAAACCACAGCTTGATTGAGTTCTCATTTTGCTTCGAACATTAGGTACACCTTCAGGATTATTTTGGACTATATTTTTATTAGGATTGCTTTTCAGAGAACCCATCAGCAGTAATGATTTTATGAATCAAATCAGAATTTTAATAATTTTTCTATGTTATAACTATATTTGGTTGAATAAAATCAAACAAGTGTGTGAGTTTCTTTTTGAAGCATTCTGAGAGCCACACCTCACCACTCCTCCAGGGGCACGAAGCTCTCTTTTGCTCAATATATATAGTAGGTTACCTATTTTTAACTTTTCAAATAAATTTTGAAAATAATTTTAATCTCTAACACAAATCAACTATAGATAAAATAATATACAGGGTGGGCCATAAAGATCTACCACATTTGGAAGAGGTATAAAAAATTAAAAAATTAACTATAAAAAAACTGAATTTATTTTTGAAAAGAACATAAATTTTTTTTAATGTGTTTTAAACATTGTCAGACAACAAAAGGGGGGAGGGGGTCAAAAATGAAAATTCTAGCTTTCCACCAAACTCAACCAAATTTTGTTTATATATTCTGTGGGCTCCAAAAAGGCTAGGAATGCAAAAACTAACGGCCCAAAATAGGGGGGGGGTCAAAAATGAAAATTCTAGCCCTTTTGACCAAACTCAACCAAATTTTGTATACATATTCTGTGGACCCCCAGAAGGCTAGACATGCAAAAACTAACCAAATTTTGAATACATAGTTTGGTCGAAGGGCTAGAATTTTCATTTTTGACCCGCCCTCTCCCCACATTTTGAGTGGTTAGTTTTTGCATTTCTAGCCTTTTGGGGAGACCACAGAATATGTATACAAAATTTGGTTGATTTTGGTCGAAAGGGCTAGAATTTTCATTTTTTACTCCCCCCCCCTCCTCTTTTTCGTCTGATATAATGTTTAAAACACATTTTTAAAAAATTTATTTTATGCTCTTTTCAAAAATATATTCAGTTTTTTTGAAGTTATACCTATCGTATAAGGGAGAATTATGTAAAAAATATTTTCATCACCAGAAAATTGACCTAATTTTCTTCTTATTTGATTGGGACCCATAAATATAAGACAGTAGAATATTTTAACTAACTTTTGAAAGGAACAGTTCAAATTAAGGAGGTTAAGGGTTTAGTTCTTAGATGGAGTCCATAATAACTTTAAAATGCATAATGAAGTTTTCAGACAAAAATATATGAATGAACACTTAGTAAATAAACAAATTTGCGGGCCTAATGAAATGTAAAAATTTACATTATACTAATAACTCATGAGACAAATTTGATTGAAGTTTTTGTAGAAAATTTGATTGGCTACAAAAATTAATTATAATAGAATTTGTAAGATGACTAGTTTGGAAATTATTAGAATTGGTAGTGTTTTTTCTTGCCCCCACATTCTAGTGTCCATATAGCCTCACTACCTATTTGGTATGATTTTTTTCAATTAATGATTTATGTGTAGGTCTGTTTTAATCTAATACCTGTTAATTATTTTGTAGTGATCGAAGTTTAAATAAAGGTTTTACATAGAGAGTACAGATTTTCAGTTAACCTGGCATCAATGAGAGCTTACACACTATAAATATGTATGTAATTATTTTAGAGTCCTTATGTGAATTTAAGAATTACTGAGAAAGAATCAACTAGAGAGAAATTCATTTTTTTTTCTTGAAAAAATATCAGACTTTTCAAATAAATGAATTGTCAAATCCAATAGAATTTTTATCAAAAAGATGAAAAATCGACGGAAAAAATAATGCAAGAAATGGGAAAATCAATAAAAAGTAAATATTATTTTTATTCATTCAGGTGAAGAAATTCATATGAAGTTGACAATTGCATTTATATGTGTGTCAGGAATTTTTAATACTGACTTTGTATTGCTCTAGCACATGAAAGCTGGAATGTCAAGAGAAAAAGACAAGAATTGACAATTTCATTTATTATATATAAAAAAAAAACATGATTAAAAAATATTTTTACTCTTTATTGAGAGGTATTGAGCGATTCTCCATTACATAGAAAATTAATATTTAAAACAATCTTTAAACAAATCCATACCTTTTTAAACTTAAGTTTTTTATATTGAAATTGTGGAAGAGACAAACGTTAAGAAGAATTAAATTCTACTGAAGGTAAATGAAAAGAAATCAAAAAAGAAATTTAAAGAAAAATTAAAAGAAAATTGTTCAAGTCAATTTATTTCTTTATTTTTAAAGAATCGCTGCCATGTCTCGACCTTAGTCTAAATTCGTCTTAAGGGATATTAATATCACAAAGTTGAAAATTATGAAACATATTTTCTGATTTGTTTTTTAATATTAATATAATATTCATATTTAAAAGTATAAACCCATACATTTTATACTCCTTAAATAATTTTTTAAATATTTATTTATTTAAAGATAAAAGTAAATAAATATTATATGAAATATTCAATTTACTATGAGTTAAGATTTCTAGGTCACTTGTTTCACATTAAAATTGAAAAAATAAAAGAGGTAAATTTTTTCAATATACAGTATATGCTGTAAGCCCGAAATATATATATTGAAAATAAATAAATAAATAAAATTTACCTCTTTTATTTTTTTAATTTTAATGTGAAAACAAGTGACCTAGAAATCTTAACTCATAGTAAATTGAATATTTCATATAATATTTATTTACTTTTATCTTTATTAAAGATGTTTCACCTTGCACCAACACCACAATCTCTATTAATTATTTATTTATTTGATTATCCATTTTTAAATCCATTAATAAATAGAATAATTTATTAACTTTAAAATATTGCATTAATATTAGAACATATATAATTTATTATAATATTAATCCCATATTTTATACATATAAATCAATATTGTTTTATTGAATTAATAACATAGTTTCACTGTACAAATTATTAGATAAAAATACTTTGTAGGTTTCACATTAATGTAGATTCTATAGATTCTATAGATACTATCACGGCAGGTGCTCTGATGAGATAAAATCAATAATTCCCCCAAAGCATGCTTTGCACGCAGCACACGTTTTGCCGACTCCCAACACTCTTTCGCGGTCAAATTAGAAAAGTGCGCGGACCACTTCATTCGCGAATTCATATATCCCCATGACTTCAAGGAACTGGAACTCTCTCCCAGCCTCTATCTTTCCCAGCACCTATGATCTTCAAACCTTCAAAACCAGGGTGCATAGACACCTACGTCTACACCCTCTCACTTAAACAACTTTCCCTTTCTCTTCGGTAATGCAAGGGTCTTTCGAGATCCATAGGGGCTACATCTTTACTGGTGCACCCCTTCTTGCATTCGATTGCATTAAAAAAAAAAAAAAAAAAAAAAAAAAAAGTATTTTTATCTAATAATTTTAAAAAATGTTTCACCAAGTACCAACACCAAATTCCTTAAAAATCACTGTACAAAAAAACTGAGTGCAGATTTTGAACCAAGTAAATAAGATTAAAAAGTCGAAATTTAGAAGTTATTATTTTACAGCAAATAAAAAAATCGTAGGAAAATTTTAATCGAATGTTTATTTTAGAAAGATTTGAATTTTGTTTTGTAACAAATAAAAAATAAATTTTTCTTTTTTTCATAGAGTATACACTGTAAAGTATCTCAGTAAAGATCTCTTTAAGTAGAATTAGACTTCATTTTTTTTAAATTTATTTCGATTTAAAATGACAGTCTAATACAGCGGTGCCTAACCTACGGCCCGCGGAACGGATCCGGCCCAGCGAGCGAGTTGACACTAAATATGTATTTTTTGTAAAATATCTAAAAAAATTATAAATCATATTGATAATTAAAATAAAAAATTTCTACATTTTTTTATGTACATCAATATTTTTATTGTCACTAACAATCTTGTAAAAATATAGTTCAAATTGCACCCCATCAGTGCGGTCTAGTTGTCGGATAATTTGACGTTTATTTAAATGAGAGGACAAATTAGACAAGTACAGAAATTTTATTTTAAAATATTTACTTATCGATAAATTAAATAATTATTATTTAATTTATTATTTTTTAATATATTAAAAAAATATATATTTATTATTAAATTTCATCACCAATCTCCTAGCCTAATGTAAAGCGGGCTGCCATTTGTTTTGTTTAATTTAGTTCTAACCTATATTAGTATATTTTATTCGCACCATTAATTTAAAAACGTAATATTTTCATTAAATTTACAAATATTTTGAAAAAAAAAATGAATCATCACAAAAATATTCATGAATTCATTGAAAATGTTGCGTTTTTTTAATTAAAGGTGCCGCTAAGATATACAATTATAAAGAATCCGGCCCTTGAGATCCTATGTCATGTTGAATCCGGCCCGCGGACAAAACATGGTTGGGCACCACTGGTCTAATAGCTTTAAAATGGTGATTTTTAGTTAATTTTTCTACTTGTCGACTTTTAAAAAACTTAAAATTATATGAAAAAATTCCGCGAATTCACTTATTCTCTTTTTATCAAGCGCAAATAAGAAGAATGTGATATTTCGATTATTTTGGCATTTATAAGGCACGGAACCTTGGATATGCGGTCCGACTCGCCTTGGCCGGTTAATTTAGGCATTTAGAGGATTAGTGGTATTATTAAAGATATGTTATACTACCATATATCTCAATTCCGGCAGTCCAGAAATAAACAAGAGACTACTTTAAACAAATAATATTTAATACAAATATTTTTCCCTAATAATATTGTTTCGAAACCGACGTTTCGAAAGATCTTCTCTCCTTCCTCCTGGTTCAAAAGGATCAATGAAGGTACCACATAGTACTCTTCCTTCTTGTCATCTCTCTTAGGTCCGGTTGTATGACGCAAAGTAAATGCTTTTACCACTACCAAGGGTAGATGATAAATGGAGGCACTGAGATGGCCAATCAGTGACAGGCACTGAAAGTTCCTGTCATCTGATTGGCCATCCCAGCCCCTCCATTTACCATCTACCCTTGATTAGTGGTAAAAAGCATTTACTTTGCGACATACAACCGGCCCTCAGTGTTAGTTGGTATGAGGAGAATAATTTAAGACTTCGCCTTATCAGTAGAACAGAGCAATTATTTGTTAGAAGTAGACTCTTGTTTATTTCCGGACTTCCTTCATCCAATACTGAGATATTAATATATCAGTCCAAGCTTTCAAGACACTTGATAAATACACTAATTTTTAAAAATCATTACAGCCGTTTTTGAGAAAATAAAAACGAAAAATCTTTCATGTAAATGTCCACTTCCGGTTTACTGATTTCAACTAAAAGCTTGCTGTACTCCTTCTAGCCTATATCGAACTTAAAATTCGAATTTCGTAGCTCTGAGACTTATGGTTGCGAAATGACTTTGACCAATGGATTTTGTACCTGTTTTTGGCCTCTGAGGACCACAATTTCCGGTTTTATGTCCTAAATCCGGTTTCCAACTATTAAGGGCAACGATTCCTTCCACCTAGAAGTTAAAAAATGAAATTAACTTTTTTCATCTCTATGATACAAGCTCTCAAAGAGTCAGGACCCAGACTGGCCATCGCGATACTCTCCCATTATATTCTATAGAATATAAATGTAAAAGAAAAAAATATTTCAAGCGTATCTTACTATTATTGTGTTAATCAATAATCAAGATAAATATGATGTGAAATATTAATGTAAAAATTTATTTATTTATTGAGTCTAGTTTATTGACAACTAAATGAAACCATCTCTTTTATTAAACTACATTCTTCCTTTTATGCAATTGCAATGAATAGAAGGTGAATTAACATCAACTTAGATAATCTGTATTTCCGATTGATTACTACAATGCCGACGGACATCACTCGAGACCATCTGACAACCAATCATATCCATTGAAAATCCCATACCGTGTTGCTAATGAATATTAATTTGTTAAATCCCTATTGAATGTTATTCTTGTCACAAACACACCAATCACTCACTCACTCACCTGCTCTCTTTGAAATGAGATCAAAGGTGTTAATTGTTTCTGAAAACCTAAATGGGAGGCCACGAGGTGCGACAACACGAACCTTTGACATTTTACTATATTCATAGATGAACTATTGAGTGTGCCTGCACTTAAATTCAATAGCAAAAGACGCAAATTATTATCATAATGGAGTGTTAATTAGCATTTCATTGATGAACGTAATAGAGTTCATTGAAATTCATAATTTTTGCCATGTTTTTACTTTACCATTCGAGGTATAGTGAAGTATTGTAATCGTACATACATTTTTTTGGCTTCAAATTTCTAAAATATCTCAACATTGCCTAAAACTATTTTGATAAAAAAAAATCAGTGAATACACGGCATTTAGGCATACGAATTTGATTCATACAAAACACTTCGTAACAGTAATACCATATTTTGAAAACTTAGCATTCTCTTGCCACACTGAAAGCAATTCAGAAACGAGCAATTAAACTAATAGGAGACCCAGCCCTAACAAATCCAATCGACTCCCTGGCTCACCGAAGAACCGATTCTGCACTTTCCCTGTACTACAAATACTATCATGGTGTCTGTTTAGTAGAGATGAAATCAATTATCCTCCCTAGAGCCCTCTTTATTGCTAGAAAGTTTCGCTGTCAAATTGGATAAAAGCCGAACCTACGCTTTCGCCTACTCTTTTATCCCTATGACCTCCAGAGACTGGAACTCACTTCCAGCCACCGTCTTTCCAGCAACTTATAACCTTCAGCTGTTTAAGACCCGCATCCAGATATACCTTCAACTCCTACTCAGCCTATAAAATCCCCTCTTCTTCTTTTTTTCACGATGGAGGGGCAAACCCAGGCCTTTAGGGATGCACCTTTTTGGTGTATCTCCTAAATAAAACTTCTAAAATCTACTAAAATGAATCATTCATTCCTTCATAAGAAATCGTTTTTATATTTCCTAGCCTTTTCAGGTTCATTATCCTTGCGACCAATCAAGCCATTTATCTTTACGCATTGTTAAAAAAAAAATAGTATATTATGAGAAAACAAAACTACAAATTTATTAGGATTATTGATTCTTTACCATGTGTTTTTCTACTAAAAATCCTCAATATTCTTTCAATTTGAATTTGTATAAATTTGATGGTAATTAGATACTATTTAAATATAAGAATTAGCTAATCCTATGACAATAAAAACAGAGAAAGAACTAGAAAATTTTTCCTTTTCTTATACAAATTAGTTTTATTTATTTATTTATTTTATTTATTTATTTAGATAATTTTACGGACTAGTAGTCCACTTACAAATATTTATAATATAAAGGAGAATATTAAATGAAAATTAAGTTAAATCAATTCATTGTCATTTCAAATTTTTGAAAGTTAGTTATTATAAGCTTTTTCAAAGTTTAAAAAGTCTGATCTGACACCCCGGCTGTAGCTCAGATTATTTCCTTCTGCGTATGGTATGTGAACAACAGTGATGTCTACCAAGTTTTCTAAATAGGCGGTGCTTACCATACGCCTCGTTTTGACCGGGACTGTCCCGCTTTGAAGATATGGTTCAGGTGTTCCCCGGTCAGTTTGTCATTTTGTCACGATTATTTGGAAAAAATTATTAAGTGCTGCCTCGGCATAGTTAATTGCAAGGGGTGAACCGCGACCTAATATGCTGTACACCTACTTCCACTTTTTGTTCCAAATAATTCCAAGTACTTTCAAATATTTCCAAGTAATTCCAAATATTTCCAAGTACTTCCAAGTACTTCCAAAATACTTCCAAAGAGGTGTACACCTACTTCCTATTGTGGATCACCCCTCGGTTAATTGTGAACTAAATTTTAGTTGATTTTTGGACGCGAATAAAAATAAAAATAAATAGAAGAAAAAGTAACAACTTTTTCAATATTTGCTACCCTTGCAACAAGTAATATCTTTTGTACATTTTTGTCTGAATTTTAATGAAGTCCAATTGAATATGCTCTCTCTCTGTAACGAGTATTGATTTGGTCCGATTGCAAAAGGCCATTCCTAGAATAATATAAATTAAGAAATTAATCTCTAATAGACTGGAACAGGTTTGAACTTGTATGAAACAGGTTTAAACTTCTATTTGGCATCCTTGCCATACACCTTAGCTCTAAAAAAGAGATATCATTCTATCCGCGCCATTTGAAGTTATTTTCATCGATCAGATTCTAATGAAAGAATCGCTCACCCGTACATTAAATAATAAAAAATTGAAAACTTTTCCAAGACTCGCTATACTAGAGATGCCCTAGTAATGATTAATAAACTTTTATATAAATTATTCATTTATAGTATAACACCCTCTTAAATTCTCAATAGAATAATTCAAAAAATAATATTTTCTGCCTTTTGAACGAGAATTTCAAAATCGAATCAATACTATGTATTGATACAAACGAACTTTAGACTTTCCGTTCTTGGGCTATCGTGGGTATCGGAATTCAGACATACAAAGAGAAAAAAAACATAGTTGAAAAATACTTTCCTCCACGTTACAGACATTTTAAAGCACAATGAGCAAATATTTATTTTAATGCATGATTTAATATTAGGGCCGCCTGGGCGGAGAGTAATTTTTAACCTGAGTATGTCATACTAGTGTCATATTATATTATTAGTTTACCTCAGTTAAGAGTAATTAAAAATCATTACTAACTATTTAATTGTTTTTCTTTGTTAACCACTTCACATTACTAACTTTTTAAATCATAAATACTTTGCTGAATATAATTCTTTCTTTGTAAAATCATATAGAAGTTAATGATTTTTTTTATTTCGAACAAACTCTCGAAATTGTCCCGGTTTAAGAAAAAAAATATTTTGTTAAGTCTATATTTATTCAAACCTCAAATGAGTGAGCTCGCCTCGCCCCATCGCGGAAAAATTGAATTCTTTACCGTCAACATAAATATTAATTAGTCTGATTACATCCTTCAAGTAGCTATTTTACCCACATGGAGGTAAATACCCCTAGGTTAGGAACCACTGTACTAACGCCTACGGATGAGTTTCCTTTACGGGCGTCATATTGGGATCCCCAAAATATCTTTTCCCTCTAGATAATATATAGGCGAAATTTAAAGCATTAAAGGTTCCTAAAAGATCAATGAAATTAAGAAACACGAGGCGCAACTTTTCCTGATAAGAGTTACCGCCTACAGACAATGCGTGTAGAAATTTTTCCAGACTTTCCAATCCATGTCGTGTTGCGTGCATTCTTATGAAATTAATTTTGAAGGCTAAGGGAGATAGTCGAATTAGTAACCCTCTATCTTTGCTAGAAATGCACCATATTAAACAGAAAAATAAACAGAAGCTTCTTTAGATATACAGTAGTGTCTCACTAATCCGGCACTACAATAGACCGGCACGTCCAATAATCCTGCACCCTCCGCCCGCGATTTGATATCCGTTTGTTACCCATATCGGGTGAAATTGATTTTATTTTATTTTATTTATTATGAATTTTTCTATACAATCCAGTAATCCGAACATTCCAATAATCCGGCACCCCCTAGTTTTTAATAATGCCTGATTAGTGAGACTCTACTGTACTTATATAAATGGGCTTTAAAATAACGCTCAAAATTTTTACAAGTGAATAAAATCACTTCTAAAGAGATAATCTATCTTAATTTAAATAAAAAGAAATCAAATAATACGATGATTAATATACGAAAAGTTTTCAAAAAGCTTACTGCTACTGGAGAAAATAAGTTTTCTCATATCTTGCACACACATATATATATATATATATTTATTTTGGTTGTCGTTTTTAATAAAACTTTTAAAAAATTCTTCTTTCCTCATCTCTTGAATTATTTTTTAATTTTAGATTTTTTTCTTATTTTGAAAGAAGAAGACATTAGCGATATTAATATCAAAAGTCAACTGGTGTTGTCCTCAGGGGAGGTGCGTGTCTTTTGGCCATAAGGCCCAACCACAACCCCCACATCAAAATCAATCATCCTACTAACAAAAGAAACTTAATTCATTCAAAGGAGCTTCTTTAGTGAATCAAGTGTTTTTTCTGAGATCGCCAACCAAAACATTTATATTTATTATATAAATATTATTTTTTGCATCAGTTTCCGCGTTCCGTCGATATCTCTTAAGAAACACAAACATTTATAAAGGCAATGATGGAATATATTATTATTGTATATTCAGAGAATCTCGTAAGATATATTTTCAGGAAAAACTCTATTCAAATTTTCGAAAAAAAATTCATTAGGTACACTCTTCCACTTACTTTTATACAAAATAAAAAATTAAAATTGGCTAGTGCACCAAATAATGACTGTTTCAAATCAGAAAATATCATGGATTTCATGTTCTAAAGTTATTCTATAAAAAAAGTATTTAATTAATAAAATGGCTTTTAAATAGCATTCACTTAAAGTCTCTTTGTTCGTAGATGCTGGATAAAAATATTTTAAATTGATTTCCTTTTTTAATTAAAAAGAAAATTAAGAATTTAATTTAAAGATTTACTAATCAAACATGAGGGAAAATAATTACTCAAGAGAATTTCACATCAGAGAAAAATTCTGAAAAGGAAATATCTTTATCTATATACTACTTATTATCTAATATATAAGGTAGAAATCTCAAGCTCACTACTGGTCAATTCTCTTTGTTTATTTATTAAAAATAATAAAATAAACCTCAATATTTGTAGTTGAATTATCTGATTTATGGCAAATGCTCGCGGTTTATTTTTGTAATATGATTTATAAAAAAAAATGACTAAAATTAAAGGCAAAGCTTTTGAAACTATAGTCTCAAACAAATAAAATTATATTTATTACATATAATATATATTGTTTAGATATGTATAGATATATATATGTTATAGTAAAAATCCGTTTTTTAGTAAGAACGGCTTCTTACTAGTTAAAAAGCGTTTCACTGAATACTTTTGTGACAAGTAGAGTTTATTGATGTTGGTTGAGTTTGGTTCAAAGGTCCAGAATCTTCATTTTTGACCTTCACCTTATTGTTGGGTGTTTATTTTTAAAAAATGTTAACCTAAAATGTCAAAAATAACAAACTTTGCTTCTAATTTTTGACATTTTCTTTTAAAAATTTTTTGAAAATAAACATCCAAAATGAGGCGCAAGGTCAAAAATGAAGATTCTAGACCTTTGAACCAAACTCAACCAACATCAGTAAACTCTAGTTGCCACAAAGGTATTCAGTGAAACGAGTTTTAACTAGTAAGAACCCGTTCTTACTAAAAAGCGGGGTTTTACTGCAACATATATATACCTACAGTGTTGTTAAATATACATCTTTAGATACTGATAGAGATACTCTTATGAAAATGTATTTAAGATACAGATACAGATCCAAAACATCTAGATTTTGAAAAATTGTGTTCTTATAATAAAATTTTCAGGGTCTATATTTGGATAATATTAAAAAAAAACCTATTTTTCAAATAAACAATTAAGGTGTTATATTTGACCAAAACCATCTTGTATTTAGTTATTTAACGACACTAGATTTGTGTATATTTATTTACATTAAGTAAACGACACCTTCATTGATTTGCTTTTATAAAATCAACAACTCTAGTCTAGGCAAAAACTTCTTAATATTTTATTATTATTATATTTGGCTTTTTTTTATCTCTTTTTCATGTTATCCGTTGTGTGATTTTATTAACTTCTGGTGACTTGTCTGCTAGTTTTATATAAATTGCCATTTGGCTGTTTGCGGAGGTGGCCGCTTGAAAAACGAGCCCAATTGATTTTGTTTTCTTAGTTTTCAACAGAAGCAATATATTTTTTCTCACCTGCAATGGAAGAGGAAAGGGTAGGGGAAAAACACCCTTGTCGTTAAATTAAGCTTAAGTTAGCTGATACCATATAATCTTTGTTGGTTCTATAGTACTAACGTTTATTTCGAAAATAAACAAGGTGTTGATTGACATCAAAATAGAAAGGAAAGTTTACCTCGGGAAGTTCCTTTTCAAACCGTTAAAAAGCTTTTGGACTCCAAACGTCCGGACATTTTTCAAACAGTTTATAAATCACACAGAATAAAAAAAAATCGTAACGAAACGAACGGATATTCGAATAAAAATATTCCTGGAATATCTGTGGGCGGGCGTGGAGGAAAATGAATTCTTGAAATTGAAAAATAAAAAAGAAGAACATCAACCCTTCGACTTATCGCTCAGAATTGTTTTCCTTTTTCAAAAGGACTTCTCTTTTCAAATTGAATTCATCCTAAGTCTTAAATTTCTTCCACCTCAACTTTTTATAAAGTAGATTAAGGATTTCTAATATTCAAGCGAAATATTTTCTTATTTTGAGATTTAAAATTTCGAATCTTTTTTTTTTTTGTTTCTTATTCATGCAATCTTTTTTTTTCTTCTAAATGCCCAATATTCGTCCGTAATATTTTATTCAACAAAACAATTGGGAAATTATTCACTAGAGTTGTTTTCCATTAGCTTTCTATGTATTTTAAATTAGGTATGTGGGCACAAAAATTTAAATATGGATTATAATATTTATGGAAAGTTTAATGAAAAATATTGAGCTGAAAAGTAATGATGAATAAAATAGTAATGGTTAATGTTTAAGGAAAAAAACAAAAACAATGCGTGACTTCAAAAGTCTGTTTAGACACTTTTCTTCTATTTGAAATTGTAGATAAGCAATAAAAAAAAATTATAAATAGACTTTTGTTTCTCGATGTGAGAAAAACTTATAATATACTCAGTCTCCTACCGAAGGTCGATTTCTGGCCGAAGCCGATTAATAGTCTATCGTCTCAACCTTCGGCCGAAGCCGCAAGCTTAAAAACCTTAAGAAATTCAGTTCAAGATTGGCTAAAAGTGAATAATATAATGATTTTAAAAACTTTTAAATTAAAGGTTTATGCTGACTGTATATTTAACTATATATTTTATTTATTGGGCCTCCGAGGAGCGGGCCGTCTCTTACAAGACAAAAGACCATTACACAAATTTATTTACAAATCCTTCACACTTTCGGCTTCAGAACAAATTAATTCAGATTCAGAGCGGGTGGCTGAGAGAGCCAGGATTAATCCTGGCTCACATTTTCACATTTCTTTTTTTTTTTTTTTATTCACAAAAAATAATCATACGCCACCCGCTCTCGATGTTCTTCTACCGAAAGTGGAAAAATTAAGGAGAGATCCCCTCATCGCCCTATATGTCAAATCGTTTATTGTTTTTTGTGATATACCCAGGGTGATGAGGGACTCCACCGCTTTATGCCACCACACTCCCTTCCACGAGAGTGTGATGGCCTCGACCCTGACCGAGCCCGCCCCGACGCCAAATCGCTCCGCAATATTATCCACCAGACTGGAGTTGCCCCTATATTTTTCTATTTTGTTTCGGTGGGCAACACCCAGTCCTGCAAGCGCGGAGACGATCTGGACGTCTAAAACCCACACCACCCCCGCCGCATCCTTTGCCACGATGTCTGGCTTTCTATTGCCCGCCGAGCTGGAGTACAAGTACTCCCAACTCGAGACGCATTCCCTTTTTGATCAAATCGTCGGCCAGACATCGTACCACAGCGTCATCCCTCTTAACCCGCCCATCCGCGGTCCTATCACAACATTGGATGATGTGCGCCGTTGTCTCAGTTCGTCTGCACCCAGCCCGGCACATCGGGGGCCCCTCCGGCCGTCTTCCCCTGCTGGTTCTTACAGTACTATAAGCAACTTCGAAAGGTTATTAAAATTACCTTCCAACTTGTCAAAAATACTATTTCGAAATAATGTAAATAATAACATTTATTTACTTAATTAAAAGTAATTTCGTCACCACCTCATCGCGAATTCGTAAGAGTTCGTTGAATTTCGACGCTTGCTAGAAACCTTTGGCTTTGGCCAAAATTTCGGCCCATTTTGGTCGAAGCCGAAGGTGGTTTTTGACCGAAGGTGGCCGAAGCCCAAGCTTCGGTCGGACACTAAGGGCCGGTTGTATGTCGCAAAGTAAATTCTTTTTACCACTAACAAACGGTAGATGGTAAATGGAGGCACTGGAATGGCATCTGATTGGCCATCCCAATCCCTCCATTTACCATCTACCGTTTGTTAGTGGTAAAAAGCATTTACTTTGCGACATACAACCGGCCCTAAATATATTATAATAGGATAGTCAATTTTGTCCTCTCTTTACAACCAGCGTTTCGGAGTGTTTTCTCCTTCATGGCTTAAAAAGGTCAATGAAGGAAGCTTTCTACTTTCTCCTCTTGTTCTTCTTTAACAATGCATAATAATATTTTATGTTTAAATAGTAAATACAGATCAAAATTATATTTTGCCGAAAATATTGTAGCATAATTTTTGAATTTATCTACTTATCGTGAAAGAAACAAAAATTAAAACCAATATCTATACAAGCTACAGGGTTTAATATTTAAATCCTTTCAAAGTTCCTAAAAATCGATAATTTGAAAATTTTCAAGTTTTAAAAGGATGTAGTTATTGATAAATAATAAATCCTGGTTAAATAAAATTTGGAGCTCAAAGTACCATAAATTTGCATATCAAGATAGTTCATCTGTTTTTCAGAAGAAATTTATCATTTTTTCAAAAATAAAAATATTTGCAAGCTATAAAAATTGTAGGTATGGGTACTTAAAAATTCATAAAATCTTTTAAATAAAATGGTCAGTCCCACCTTGAATAATATCTATCTTTTATGATTTGAGTTTTGAAAATTTGATCTTTTTTCAATGATTATATTATCTTATTAATTTCACTTCGGATTCACCCAGGATCACATTTTTCGAAATACAATATGAGTATTTACGATCGAAGCAAGGGGTCGTTGCCTCCCGTATATTTTCTTTAATTGTATTATTTTAATGAGCATCGATTGTAAACAATTCGTAATTATTACCCCACTTAACCAATTCGCAAAGAACATCATTAATTTTTATTTTGTCATATTTCAAAAAAGCCGAGTTGCCCTTCAGCCTCACTTCTTTGCCTTGACAAAATTCAACGAAATAACCCTCTCTAATGGAATAAAATATGAGATAATATTTTTATTTAAATTACATGACTAACAAATGTTATAATATATGGAGATTTGATCCATAAGCAGACTAAGGATTATTAAAATTCCAAATTAAATTAATAAAATTAACAAAATAATTTTTGGAATGTCATTTTCACTCTTTTAAAATCTTCTTCATAATTTAAAAATATTAACGAACTAACTCCTTCTGGTCTACTTTAGCAATGCTTGTTTGTTTTTATACTTAACCATTAAGGTAGTTGTTTCGCGACAATACTAGGAATAAGTTAATGCTAGAGTATATTGAACAGACAATAAGGATTTATAATTCATAAGCCCAAAACTTTTTGCTGTTTATATATACCACTACTAGCCAATCCCGTGCTCGTTTGACAAATCTGGCAACACTCTCCGAGCTTGTATATATTTTATCATAGAAATTTCAGATAAAGTACATTATAAAGGGAGACTTATTAAACAAAAAGTTCTTAATAAGCGATTGAAAGCTGTTGCAACAATGGCTGAAGTGAAAAAACGTCAAAAAAGTACTAAAGTTAACCAACTTTTTAGGTTAAATAATTGCGTTGTTGTCAGCTTATTTTTAGTGTAAATTTTTCATTATACATTTTTCATTATTTATTCATTATTATCTCAGAAACTGTATTATAACTATGAATTAAAATTTTCTTAAAAAATACATTAGTTATTGTTTAATGTTGGTTTAGTTTTTTATAACAATGATAAGGAGAGCTTCTTAATTATAATTAAATATGTATGTAAACTTTCCGATATCCCGTATAGTGCAATGTATAAGAGTTTGAAAAACTCTATCTTTGGAATTTAATATCTCCAGAACTATATTGTTCATAAGTTTTGCCACCAATCGATACAGAAGTATTTAAATAATAATCTGTCTAAATTTCAAAAAAATCCTAAGAAAACCCATATGGTGAAACAACTACCTTAACAACCTTAACAACAAAATAACATTTTATAATATATTGGATGAATGGTATATGTAGTAACAATCTGGAGTACTAAGGAAGATTTAAAAATAAATCGAAACGACTTCAGAGATATTTTTCTTTATTCTGACCGCGTCAACCCTTTAGTCGTATATAATTTAACTACAGTCCAATTAATTTCTCTTCATATATGAATATTATTATTAATTAGAAAGTTAAAAATATTGGCTTAGATGTTACTTTCAAATATGTTAATTAGTTGAAATTCACAGGTTGAAATAAATTCTTAGTCTTTATCCATTCTTCAAATCCATCTCTTTTCAATAAAGGACACTACTGGCGGATAAATACAATTTAAATAGATATTAGTTAAAAAAAACTTTGATTATATGATATTAATGCTTGGTTTTTATTTGTTTTTTAGTCGAACACCATTCGCCACGAGTGCAAACGATTCCCCGAATGAAATCCTCCAACGTATTGGAGACGGTTGGAGACTAGACCTCGAGACTGGCAACATGGCTACAGTGTCCGCGGGTGCTAAGGTAAGAAACCAACTAATTTTTATCTATTCATTAAACAACTCTTTCTCTTGTAAGTATAATGAAATGTATGTCGCAGAATTGGGGTCTGTAAAACGTTCAGTTAATCTCAAAAGTCAAAAATTGGAATATTTAAATATTCTTTTAAAAGCAGCTAAACTTTGAATTGAAACATCAATCAGTGCAATTTGTTTTGGCATAAGTGAATAGTACCTGGAGGCACCGAGCGATGCACGGTAACCCTTGCCCCCCCAAACCACACACCTCGCCCCCACCACTGCACCCCCACTCCACCCCCACCCCAACTGCGCCTCCCACCTCCGGATCCCCCACAACTGCACCCCACCTCCTGCACTCTCTACATCCATCCCCACCCCCCACCCAGTTTTTGCACTTCTATCTTACTAGTGCTCCACATATTATGTGTATATTTGTTTACTCGTACACCAATTTGCCCACATTCGTTCATATTGATAAAGATTATAAAAAATAAATAGGAAAATAATAATAAAAACATAATCGTATAGGATCAGTAATAAAAACATAAAATTAAAAAAAATGTGTTCGTCTCGCGACAGAAGTGATAACTTTCACTAACCAAATATTTTTTTAGGAAGACAATTTCAACGATAGAAAAGAGAATTGAATATTTAATTTTAAATAGAAGAGTGGGGGGGGGGAGAGGCCAAGGAATAATTATTAATATATTTAATGTTTCTGGATTTAAAATTAATTGTTGTCTTTCTTTCAGCTAAATTCAATTATACAATTTCAAATTTGCCTCGCCGCAATTTATTCAATAAATTCTATTTATAAAATACATAGCTATATATAATATATTCAATTATTTCCACACTTATAATAAAGTCTAATTCAAAAATATTCATTTTAGTAAAAGTAAAAAGCAAAGATTTTTAAAATAGTTCTCTGGTCCAGTAGAGTTATTTATAGTTAATATAAATGAAAACTTAAGTTTTTCTCAGCTACTGAAAAGTGTTGATTTTTACATAACACATTTTGATATAACAGCGACGATATGGTAATTTACCTACGAAACTTAAATTGAAATAAAGATCAACAACCCAAATTTTGAATTTTCTCAAAAAACAAAAAAACTTGAATTTAGTAATGTATGAACTTTGGAGAGTATAAGTAATTCTAATTAAAATACAAAAGACAAAAATTAGTGTTTCAAAACACATTTCAAAATCTTCCCGCAAGCCAGTGAAAATCAATTGGAGTAGTTTTATGAATTTTTACTATAGAACCTTAATTTTTAGAGTAGGTAAATTTCGAATTTGAAAAAAATTATTCTCTGAACTTAGTTGACCCAAAAGCCAGTTAGGCTACACTTATTACACCTATTGTACCTATAAATGACATTTTATATAATTGTACCTACTCCATTTCACTCAATGATTGACAGACAGGTTATTGCTTTGTTATTTTTCTAAACTGATTTAAAAATAAAAATATTAAAAAAACAAATAATATAGTTATACACTTTTGAAAAAAAATATATATATAATATTATATATAAATAAAACTGTATTAAACAAACTGCCGTTGACTTTTTATATGCAGATATTTAATAAAAAATACAAAAAAAAAAAATTAACGACAGAGACAGGTTTGAAACTTTATATCAACTTTTTTTATTTTTTAATAACTTCATTTTCATAGGGATTATCAAAAATCCACTCAATATCGAAAAAAGCGGCTCTCATGTCATTATTTATTGGTATTAAATTTATATTAAATACACCTACGTGCGTCACGACAACAAATACACGCGCTGCTATTTATTCCTATATGATTATCATTTCACTCTTGTTATAAACAAAAATAATAAAATAATTGATCTAAATAAGTAATCATCATTTATATACACGGTGTTTCAACTTAAGTGTACTCAAATGCTAGGGTTATTATTAGAGCTATGATGTAAGTTAAATATGCCAATTCGTAGATTTTCTGAGCCAATTACAGTGCTGAAAATAGAAAAAACAATTGAACATCATATTTTAAGTTATATTTAATATTTTAATATAAATTATTGTTTTATTGTATATAGGTATAAATGATACACTTCTTTAATAACAATCAGAAATACGTTTATTAATATTCCAAACGTTTCGAAAGAAATTATTTCTTAATTTCAATGGAAAAATTGACTTATAAGTTGTTATTATTATTATTAGTGCCTGGAGCACCGAGCGATTCTCGGTAACTTTTTCCCTCTAATAGCTTAAGTTTCAAATTTCAAGAATCTGTTACCGAAGACGATATATGAATGATTAAAATATTTATTTTACGACACTTCTAATTCACACCCCCTTCCTTTATTTCAATCGGATTAAAATCGATACACGACTAATAACACATGACACTTGATAAGTGCACCAATTTAAAAAAAATCGTTAGTGCCGTTTTTAAGAAAAAAAACGAAAAATCTTTAATGTAAATGTCCACTTACGGTGTTCCGATTTCAATTGACTGATTTATTGTGCCACGCAGAGGGGGCAGCCCTTTACAAAAAGAAAACAGATTTTTTTTACATATCAGAGTACAACTTCTCATCAGCCGTCCAAACAATAATGCCAGATGTTGTGGCTATTTATGATTAAAATACATATACAGGCGACTATGACACAAATCTAGAACCGAGGCCAGAGTGTTGGGAGCGCAAAAAGCGCCCCACAACTGTGCAAAGCTATCAACAAAGAAATAAATAAATATTACTATCAAAAAAAACAAAACAAAAAATATCTATAAATAAAATTTAACATTAAATGCTAAGAAATCATTAAAATTATTTTAAAATGGACTGGCCACTGCAGAAAGGTCATTTGTCGAAGATGGCCAGCCCAGCAATGCACATAAATCTAAAGTTATATTTGTATTCAATTAAGGCCGGGCCCCGTCCTGAAAGTCCGCCTCATAAAACTCGAAAAGTTAAAAAGGGAACCTAGCATCGCCCTGAGTGTCATTTTGTTTAATGTAGTTTTGGGGACACCCAGGGCGCGCAGGTCCCTGAAGGACCGGGGACACCACACCCCTTCCACGATATTGTCGCCGCCAAAACGGTAACAGCACCGGCGGCGACTCCGAACCTCTCCGCGATATTCCCGACCAGACTGGAGTTGCAGCTATAATAATTAATTTTGTTCTTGTTAGCAACCTCCAGTCCGGCGAGCGCGGAGACCACCTGGACATCAATGACCGTCACCCGATCTTCCGGCCCTGCCATCACGATGTCTGGCTTACGATTTCCGGCGGCGCTGGAGTATAAATACTCCAGCTCCACCCTAGGAGATCTTTTTTTAAATCGTCCGCCAGACATCGGACAACGGCGTCGTGCCTTTTGATCCTCCCGTCGTGTGTCCGCCCACAGCCCTGGATAATATGGGCCGTCGTCTCCGTTTTGGGGCACCCGGCCCTACACCCCGGGACACCCCCTCCCGCCTACCGCGACTTGTGCGGACAGCAGAAGGGAGAGAGCCGGATCGGAGGCGGCAGAGGTCCTTAAACGTGCCGTTGCTCAGCAGACCAGGGTAGTTCACCCAGGAGTACGACGGGGTAGCCCTCGCACAAAGTCCCAAGTCCTTACCGTCAACACTGTCATACAACCGGCGGGCCCAGTATTCCCCGGCTCCCTCCACGCCGCCAAATTTTCGGAGGGCATCGGTGGCCCAATTAATCCTTCTGATTACATGATACGTCTCAGATGCAGCTCTCGCTGCATCAAAGCTCGAAGATGACATTCGGCTTATACGAGCATGTGTCAGAAGTGGCACGTGCCAACTAAAGGAAGGAACCCCCAAACCCCCGTCCCTTATCCTGGCGTGGAAGAAACCCTCTGGAGTGTCGCGAGGCAAGTTAATGGTTTTTCTAATGAATGCCCGCACCCGGCGATCGATGGTGATGAGGTCGCCCACCGTAACGCCGCCTAACACCAGGGGATGGATACCTGTGGGAAGAACATGAAGTCTCAAGATCTCCATCTTTTGCGAGGCCTTCAGGGGAGCGGCCCCCACCCTCTCCAACATCTCCGCTAGCGGCCACTCCGAGGATACTAGTCCCGAGGTGCCCACACGGACTCCAAGGTAGGAAAAGGACCGACCAACGGCTAACGCCGTGATCGGCCCACCCTCCACCCTGAAGTCATAGTCTGTGCACACCCGGATCTTTCTCTCCTTACCGGAGGGAACCAGCGAGAGAGTCACAGACTTGGCCGCATTAACCTTCATCCCGAACATGGCGGCGCCGACCTCAAAGTCGCGTATCCGAACCCTAAGGCCCACGGCCGTCGATGCCACAAGGACAACGTCGTCCGCAAAAGCCAAAGAGCCAACACGTACGCCTCGTAAGTCGTAACCGACATGAGGGGACAATCGGTCTAAGATATATTTAGCAGCCAAGTTGAAGAGAAATGGCGACAATGGGTCCCCCTGCCTCACACCCCTCCCCAACCTGATCTTATTTGATCTTGAGCCCTCATGGACCAGCGTTGTTGTGCTGTCCGAGTATAGAGACCTGACCACGGGAACGAGCGCGGGGTCCAGCAGGTCATCCAGTATGTCCATTAGAGGTTGGTGCATTATAGTGTCAAATGCCTTTGAAATATCTAGGGATGCGACATGTAGCTGTTTCAGCTGACACCTCGCATCCCTTATGATAGCCCCCAGGACCTGGGTGTTCTCCGCACAACCATCGGTCTTAACAAACCCCCGCTGGTCTCCCCGAAGCTCAACAGTGCTCTCTATACGATGAAGGAGAACCCTGCTAAGCTGCCGAGCGACCACAGAGTTGACCGTGATTGGCCGATAATGCTGTGGCTGTGATGGCGATGGGATCTTAGGGATCAACACGGTCCGCGCGCTGGACAGAATCCCTGGCACCCTACCCTCCAGGAGTATCGCGTTAAGCAGGGCGAGACGCTCCTTATCTCCTACGCCTCTCCAGGCCGCAGGAGACAGACCGTCTGGCCCGGCTGCCGATTTTTTAAACGAGGTGGTAGTAGTGAGCTCCTGGAGGAGAACAGGACTCGGGAGGACTCTCGGACGGTCGGAAACGGCGGAAAGGCATCCCCGGCAATCGCCCAGGATATTAGTCCAATAGGCGCTCGCCGCATCAAACCCCACGCCGCGATCCGAACCGCCCTCAAGGACCTCCTTCACTGCTCTATTCTTATCACGATGCCAGAGAGACTGCATCCTCCCATATTCAGCACGCTTCGCTGCGCGCCTCCCCCTCCGATCATTTGGGGGAGGCCAGGTGGAATTGCCTCCCCTCACACGCCTCCCAGCCCCAGCAACCGCAAGACCCGCTCCACGAGCCCGAAGCCATGCATCCAACAGTCCCTCCCACGGCCTACCCTCGAGTACGTTAACAACAATACCCCTCATGACAGTATCGCCCCCGGGGAGTCGCGATAAGCCCTAAGGGCGGCAACGAGAGGAGGATCGACATCTACGCCGACGGCCATCAATGGTTCAGTGGATAGTTCATCATTTGCTGGGAAGGGGGTAACCACACTAACACTAGGCAGATCTTCGGCCAGGTGACCATCACTAGCACCACTACACACGACACTGACATCCGACTCTTCAGCCCGATGGCCAGCAGAAGGTGCAGCAGGATCCGGCACACCACATTCCCATGCGGCTCGTCCTTCATTGTCTCGTTCGGTAGGTATTGCGGGCCGACCCTCCCCCCCACAGGGTACATGCCCGCCGTCACAATCGGTGATGGGGACTGACTCCTCAGCTCCCTCAACGGTGTCACCCATAAGGCACCCCTCGTGTCCGCCAAGATGGTCTGGCTCTTCCCCGAGAGGTGGCACGGTGGCAACGCCTGATGTCTCCTCGGTGGTGTCATCCTCGTAGCACCCCTCGTGGCCGCCAAGATGGTGTGGCTCTTCCCCGAGGGATGGTGTGATGGCATCGCTTCCGACCAGGTTGGCAGGGCTCCCACCGGCAGCTGACAGTTGTTCGGCCAGCTGACTGATGGAAACATTTAACAACCCTGACGGTCCGGCCTCATCAATCGGTGTCAGTCTTGATTGTGGCGGAGGCCCGGAAGAGGAGGATGCGCGTTGTTCGGCCAGAAGAGCCCTATAGGCTAGAGACCTCCTCTTCCCTCTAATACTCTCTAAGGTGCGACCCCATTCGGTCCACCTTTCGCGTAGCCAGTCGTTTATACGCCACTGGACCCCCGCCGGGGCCGAAAGCTCCAATTGGACGAGAAGGTTAACCTCCTCATCTGACCAGGGAATCCTTATATTTGGTATTGGGACAGCAGCATTCCAGTGTTCTTGGTGTTGTTGACGTATGTGCTGCCCCAGGCCCCTAATGTTTCTAAAGGCTCTGTCACAATGTGGGCACACTGATGGCAGATCCGCCATAATTGGGATTTAGAGAAAATGCCCCTCTACTCTACGTCCAAATGGGCCGTAGAGTCAAAATAAATTGAATTAAAGGAGGGGACTTCAAGGTCATAAAACCTCGCCAGGGCCCTTTTCTTGTGCACCAGGCAAGGGATGGCTTGCAGCGTTAGAGCCCACCTAACGCTGCCAGATGCAACCAAAATAAAAGCTTCAGGTGTGTAAGTAAAATTGCACCTCACAGCTTACCAGGACCCACTATACAAAAAATAAAATAAAATAGATAGTATAGGAAAAGGGGGCGAAGCACACATGCGCCTCCCCTGTGAGCATTATAATATCCCCCCCCCCAAATAAATAAATAAATAAACATAGTCTCATGTCATCAGATAAAATATGCAAATGTTAGGCAGGAAGAGGGTTCGAATCCGTGTAATGAGGACAGCCCACGCCTGCCCCACTTGCAATCAATAATATTAAAACGAAAAATAAAATTGTTGGGGAGACCAGGGAAATGCGTCAATGCCCTATGATGTGGGCGACGCATGCCCAAACCCCTCCACAAAAATTACAACTAAATAACAATAATTAAAATTTGAGACGAAAATGACTAGAATAACAAACGGGGATAAAATAATTATAAATAAATACGTTATAAAATTAAAACAAGCCAACAATGACTTAAATGACGTGAAATCATTAACAATCAGCACCTCAATAATAATAAGGTTGGCTGACAATAAATAAATATATACATAACGATTCGGGTGAATTATTAAAAGCAATAGCCGCTCGAGTTATATTAACTCTGGTTTCCATGGTAACCGAGGATGCGCTAACGAATGCGCGCTCGGTATCCAGGAGATAGATGCGGGGGTAGCCTGAATGCGGAGTGCAGGGAAACATCTCCTCCTCTCAGGTGAGCGAGGGGGTTGTCACCATGGCAACGGTTGCGTGACGCTAGCGTGCACACGTATCCCATAGATAGAAGCGGGGGCTCGGCTGGTCGAGGGGAGCAGGGGAAGTAGGCGTGGCGACAGTGCAGGTCTATGGGGGGTAAAGTCCAAAGCCACGTTAAATTCGTTTTAGCCCCCAAAACCTCCCCTAGACCAGAAAAAGAAGAGAATAAATTGGCCATCTGATCCAGAAAATTCTTCCGCTCACAATGAAATAGATTTAAAAAGGCTCCCACCACTCATCACCTCGTCAGAGTTTTCTGCCCTTTAAAAGCAACCCCTTAGGCTGAGGGCCTAGGGGTGGCGGCTCACAGGAGGTAAACACAGTGGGTACTCACCCCCAAATTCGCATTAATGTAGGTCCGGGCGTTCCGACATTATGGTCCTTTAGCTGAGGAGCTGCATGAAGCACGTGCACTCCCCACCAAACCCAAAAGCTAGCCTAGTTTAGACTATTTAGTTTATGGCTAATAGGCTCTAGCAGAGTTGGAGGAACCTTTTTTGTTTTAAAGGCCACATTGACAACAAGGCCGCTTGTAACAATCTGAATAGATGGTGATCCATCCACGTGTCATGCGGGGTAATCGTGAAATGATGCTGGATTATAGCTAAATGGATCATATCTTTTTCATTCTCACTTGGTCCAGACTTAAGACTCAGCAGACTCCAATAGCTTCAACCGCAGTAGTCTAGCGATATATATCTTGTTCAAAAAGCGCGATCAAAAACTATTCTCGTTAATATGTTAATTATTTTTTAATATATTAATGAGAAAAATTATAAATTTATAATCCAATGATTTTATTTATTTATTTTGTATTATTTTGTTTTATTTTATTTGGTTATGCACCTTTTCTACGTGAATCTGTGACGACTGGCTAAATGGGCAGCTAGTTCCGAAGAAAAAATAAACTGCAACGGATCGTTGCTAAACTTTATCCAAATTCATTTGAAATATTAATATGTTTGTTCCTTTATTATTAATCAGATATCACTTGCAATTTGTAGTTCATATTGAAATTAATTCAAAAATAATTCTCATTTAAGAGTCGAGGAATAACCATTTTACATTGGATTTTTGACGTTTCGGTTTTTATTGGTAACCATTGCTGAAGACATAGAGGAATCGACTTAAAATCAAAAATAGCGATTGATTCTCATCTAATACTTGAGGAATAACAATTCTACATTAGGTTTTTGACGTTTCGATTATTATTGGTAACCATTGCTGAAGACATGGAGGAATCGACTTAAAATCAAAAATAACGATCAATTCTTATCTAATACTAGAGGAATAACCTTATTGCATTCCATTTTTGATGTTTTGACTATTAATGGAAACCTCAAACTCAAGCTTGAGTTGTTTGCCATAAAAGAATTTAGTCTTTTTGATTTTAAGTCGATTCTTCTACATTTTCAGTAGAGGTTTCCATTAATAGTCAAAACATCAAAAATGGAATGCAATAAGGTTATTCCTCTAGTATTAGATAAGAATTGATCGTTATTTTTGATTTTAAGTCGATTCCTCCATGTCTTCAGCAATGGTTACCAATAATAATCGAAACGTCACAAACCTAATGTAGAATTGTTATTCCTCAAGTATTAGATGAGAATCAATCGCTATTTTTGATTTTAAGTCGATTCCTCTATGTCTTCAGCAATGGTTACCAATAAAAACCGAAACGTCAAAAATCCAATATAGAATGATTATTCCTCAAGTCCTAGATGGGAATCAATCGCTATTTTTGGTTTAAAGTCGATTTCTCTATGTCTTCAGCAATGGTTACTAATAAAAACCGAAACGTCAAAAATCCAATATAGAATGATTATTCCTCAAGTACTAGATGAGAATCAATCGCTATTTTTGGTTTAAAATCGATTTCTCTGTCTTCAGCAAAGGTAACGGATAAGAAAACAACGCAGTTGCTATGGTTACTCATAAAAATTCCTCCCAAATTTTTAGCATTTCACAGAGAGAAGCCTATCCATTCTTACTTAAGCAAGGCTAAATGAGCTATATTAAAACTTTCAAATGAATAAATTTTTAAAGAATTTAAAAATTAAAAAAGTACCATCTTACTTCTAGAGTAAAGTACTTTAAAATATAATTTTACTAAAAACTTTATTTAACCTTTTTTGTGGTCCCCAAGGTACTTAATTAGGATATTAAATTTCATCAAAATTGGTTAAGTCATTTTCAAGATATTTAGAAAAACTAAAAAAGTACTGAAATAAAGTACTAATGTTTGTGGGCCGATATGTACCAAAAACTAATCAGCGCTTCATTTTGTTAAACTAATGGTAGGTTTTCAATTTCATTTCAATCGGTGCAACGGTGTGGAAAAAATCGTGGGCCAAAAAAGCGATAACATACATACATCCATACGCACGCACTAAATGAAAAAATCGCACTTTTTGGCCTCTCGACGAGACCCCATGTAATTTTTGGCAAAACCGTCACGTGCTAATATTCAACCTAATTGAATACTACAATTTGTGACTTTAATTGAGTCCATGGGTTCCGTAGTCTTTACCTGAGGACCCTTTGAAGCCACGCTTGCCCCGAGAGCGATTACAATACTTTACCCATGCTTTGCATTGGATAAAGTA
>JALMQS010000058.1:848138-943340 GCA_024734495.1 Forficula auricularia
CTAAATTTTTCCGCGAGAGATATTTTATTTTATCAATTTCTCATTGAAAGAGGTTCATCCGTTAACAAAACATTTTGATTCCAAATACTCTGGAGCAAAATAACAAAACAACAGCAACTAATGTTGTTTACCTGAATAGAATCGCCCCCACATGTTGTTGTATATCGATTATTAATTAAAATTATTTATCAAGTACAGCTATTTCTTTATGCACTGCCGAAAAATAACTATTTTCTAATGATAATGTTTGAATTACATAAATTAAACCTTGGACCAGTGGTTAACGAACTAGCCCATTATTTTTTTAACCAAGGTTTAAGAATATATTTTTATTTTATTTTATTTATTTGTTTTTTGGAAGTTTATTTTTTGAAATAATATTATCCTTTACAATTTTTTCTATTTTCAACTCTGTAAAAAAAGCTTAAATAAATTGTTGATTTTTCTTTAATATTATTTTTTAAAAAATGTTCTTTGCAAAGGAATCTCTATCCCTCGTTATGTAGTTTTTTTTTTTACTTTACCATACAGGGTGTGGTCAAAGTATTGTAATCGTTCATGAAAAAAGTGTTTTTTTCCTTCTTTTTTTCGAAATATTTCAAAAACGGCTGAAACTATTTTGATTAAAAAAATTGAGAGATACCATGGCATGTCGGTCTAGAAAAAAGCCCTAATAAGTGAACATAGAAAAAATTATATTTTTCGAGATAATAATTGTTTTATCAAAATGTCTGTTAGTCTGTGTTACCAAATTTTTGTGGACGAGCTAGCTCAAAAACTAGTGTGAATACCGAAACCAAATTTCACACGAAGTTTTGATCCATTGAGATTAAGACCCCAGAAGTCTAAAAATGCACAAACTAATCGCCTAAAAGGGGGGGGGTGTAGGGTCATAAACTGAAAATATAGTATCTTGTACTAAATTCAACCAAATTTTGTATACATAATCAGTGGGCCACCAGGCGTCTAAAAATGGAAAAACTAACCCCCCTCCCCTACATGATTATAAATAATTTTATTAAATATTAAATATAAGTGAGGGGCCAGGTTGTATGGTAAAGTCAAGTGGATGTCCACATCAGAACACGTCAACTTATTTTTGTTAATGGAGAATGGTGTATGTTCTTTGAGAAACATATTAAATAAAGTAAAGAAAATTTTTGAAAATTTTTTTAGAATGTTTAAAATATAAAATACTAGGTAGGTTTCACATAAATAAAAGATCAGATGCTTGTTTAGTACTACTCTATATATATTTCTCCCTCTACCTTATCTCTCCCTTCCCTTATTGTTAAAATTAAGAAATTAACTTTCAAAACATTTTTGTATTTTTGTATTCAGTGTCCTTTGTGAACTCCTGAAGATGAGCTTATACCCCGAAATATACATAGAAACGTGCTAAACAAGCATCTGATCTTGTATTTATGTGAAACCTACCTAGTATTTTATATTTTAAATTTTAAAAATTTCAAAAATTTTCTTTACTTTACTTTAGGTATGTAGTTTTTAATCTAGAAAGTAGACTTTTAATATTCCTGCGCCAGGTGTTAAATTCGGACACCTTTTATTCTTTTGAAATTAATGGAAAACTATAACATCTAACAAGAATTGTCAAAACAGTCAATAAGGAAGTGGTTATGTGCTTTCTTCATAGACCATTTTATATCCCGAAGAAAAAGGTAGGATCCTTCGAAATGTTGGCTTTTAAAAAATTGAAAATGATCTTTCATTTAATTATTATTTAATTATTTATTTTGATTTTTCATTCACCATGAACTGCCTCTACATTGACATCTATCAGCCTGTTCTAAAAAAGTCTTCTAATATATTTAAAAAAAATAAAAATTAAGAAAACAAGTACTGAAATGCGTTTTATTTTATGACTTGTTGAATGTTATTACTTTTCTTTGCTGAAAAAGTTGGTTAAATGTTTTTTATCTATCCAAGTTCATAGCTGTCCAGAATTAGAAGCTAAAATAACTTGAAAAAACTAGAAAATCTTTAATAATTTTATTTTTATGTATCTTTTTCAAGTGATGGTGTTAACTTTCAATTTAGCCTCTAAGTGGTATCGTACACAGAAGAGTTCTAGTCCTTTTTGGAAACCTGTTCTGGATTTTCATAAGAAAATAAAATAAAAACCTTTTCTCTCCTACAATTCACGCTAAATACACTTTAATTTCTTAACGAAAACACATATACAGACATTGTATTGACAGTAATAGAGTCCCAGTGTATTTTTGAATGGAACTCTAATAAAAATGGCAATCAGGCCAATGAGCGTACGTAGCATGTGTTTTAGCTACAGGTGGCCTGAGATGCCATTTCGGAAACAGCACGAGTAATTAATATTTGAGCAAAACCACCAGCACATAATGGAGCAACCACAAAATTTGGGTCGACTGCCTTTTAGGGTTCCTTTGATACAAACTTCTTTACTAATTTAAAGTAATTAATGAAGGCATCTGCTATTTAGCAGGCCAAACGAAACATGTCACATGCAAAACACACAGGCACCAAAGTTCGATCTAGGAACAAAGAACTATTCATTCATTGTGAGACAAACTGTGGTATACAATGGTTGAAATTCAAAACAGAAAACAACTTAGGTAAAATTTATTAAAGTAATTTTCATGAAAATTAATATAGCCACTTATTTTGACTCTTAAAACTAAGTTAACCTCCAGGGACATTTAACTCTTGTCAGACAAATCGTCTAAGTTGTATAGGTATTCTGTTTTAGTGCAAATTGATTTTCGCACCTTCTAGAATCTTTTTTTTTAGATATTCCTTTGATATTACCTTTAAATGCTAGCAACACGATTGAAATTATATCGGCTGTAATAAATCAAAAGTATACAATGTTTGTATTAAAAAAAAATTCCCACAATAAAAGTTGCTTAACTTTCGTGACCTGAGATTAGATGGTGGTATTAACACTTTTAACTTATTAAGACCGTTGGTCAACAAATTGAGTTTTTCCTACAGCAGTTGCTATAATTAATGGCTCTAATAAACCCAAAGAACACAATGTTTTCTTTCAAGAAAATATCCGCGCAAAAGCTGATTAATTTCCAAGATCTATTTAGAGTTCTTTAAACATCTTAAGGTTGCTAAGGGAGTTCGGGATAGCTTATCTATCTGGTTGATCTTCGAAATTTTTTTTTGTATTTATGAATAGTGACAACGTCTGCCTACTACATTTTTTAATAAAAAAAAAAAAATTGTTATAAATGAGATTAATTTCGAATAAAAATCTTTGTTTTGATAATATTAATAAAAATAATATTGAGATAAATTTTTTCTCATTATAAAAACATTTATTTAACACAAAAACGATTTCAAGAAATAATAGAGTTGGAATTCTACACTAGTGCTTTTGTTATATTCTGTTGGATGCAAATAACTTTTTATTTTTACATTTATGAATAACTAATTAACTAGACTGTCAAATCTATTGAAAAATGTATCATTTGATTCATAAAAGTTTAATTATTGATACAGATCACTGTATAAATTTATTGAAAATTCTATAATTTGGATAGAAGTTATATTTTAAAAGCTCGGTCCATTTACTTCCATGTTAAAAGGAAAATTTTCAATAATTTATTTCTCGGTAATGGGACAGACGATCAACTTCAAATTTCGGAAATAAATATTTAATACATCAATGATTCGATGGTAAAAATTTGAGAATTTTCTTATTAAAATTATAAACAGTCTCGAACCCCCTTAAAAAGAATATAGAGGTTTTCTTAATAATATGCTAACAATTTCAAACTCTCTGTCACAAGGACAGTTCATTAGATCTGTTTAAAAAATGGAATTGTACTTGAGGTAATTTGAAATCGTTGGCGATCGCTGTAGAAACATGCTTTTCTCTTCCAAGAATCAATATATCCAGTTTTAGCTAATCTCTTTTAGCGTTCTAATGACTATCAACATATTTTTCGACTTTATCAATATTGTTTTTCTTTTTCTGTTTGTTAAAATATTGTAGAAACTCAATTTGGCTTAATCGAGAGATCGTGGTTGCAGGTTAAATAGAAAGGCTTCGGGCATTTTTCGAAGAGTAAGAAGAGAAGATTGTTTAAGAGAAGTTTGTCTCGGTGGAATCGATAGAAAGGAGAGCTAGAAAGAGAAGGCAGTTAATTAAATTAAATGGCGAGTGACTTTGATCGCGCAGGATGCCTTGGGGGGGGGGGGCGGCGCCCTTGGGGGGCTCAGCCACTCTTAATCGAATGAATACCCAGGGGAATGGCCCTAGAAATAAGTAAGTTCTATTGTTGCGTGAGTGCTGGTGTAAATACCGACAGAGAATGCCAAGGTAGGCATTTGTCCCTACTCTTCAATTTGGCAACCTCTCACTTTATGATGTTGAGGATTTGGTGGTTAGATTGATCAGGGGTGTCCACCTTTTGGCTTACTCGGGCCACATTTGAAGAGCTTCTAATTTTATTTTTCGTAAATTTTATACCTACTTAAAAATAGCTTCTCGTATATGTAAAAACATACCTACATACTTACAAAAAATGATATTATGTATTAGTATTTATTTATATTTTTTCCTGGCTAGATAATTAATATAAAGTTCTAATAAAGAGGCAATATTCAATTTTTATTTCAAATCGGTATAATAATTGTTGTTCTAGAACATTCAATCAGAAAGTTTGCAAGTAGAAAATTTATTTCTAATGAAATGGAGTCGAAAAGAGACCAAAATGTTAATTATTTTTTCAGAAATCTTGAAATCTAGTTCCAGATTCAAAATTTAAAATTAGCATTTTTATTTTTCGAAAACTTCACAGTAGATTTTTAGATTTCTTATTTTAGAGAAAAAAAATTATCACGCCAAATTGTTGTGTGTTTCCCAGTATCTACATATAAATCTCAATGTTTTAAATAATTGTATAACTTTATATTGGGCCACGGGCTGGACAGCCCTGCTAAACCAATTTAAATCGAATCGGATTAAAGAAGGATATGAGAAATGATAATTTATTTTTTAAAAGGGCCACGGATATAATAATCCCTGACTATCCATTATCTATTGACGTGTAAGAACGTGAAATGATCTAAAAGACCCATCCTGACAAATTTTAGACTAGGAAAGAAATTATCAATTAATTATGATTATTCTAGAAAACCCCAATTCCTCGTCTCCTTGTACTAGATAATGATAACTATAGACTTGGTTAGTGTCGTAGCATATTTTTTTTTTAAGTACGCGGCGACTACGAAGGTCATTACCGTGTGTCGTAGCATATAAATTATTGAAATAATAAATATTTTACATAATGAAAATATGAGAAGAAGAAGAATTTTTAAATATTCGAAACTTCATTATTTTTATTTATCTTTTATAGTTGAGCTTATAATTTTGCTTTTAGTGAATTTTATTCTTGAAAAAAGCTTCACGTATTGTACAAATGTACATACATATTTCGAAAAAGGGAATAAATATATCTCTAAATATGAATCCCAAAAAAGGAAATTTCTACATAAATCTCAATGTTTTAAGGAAGTTTATGATTTTATGTTGGGCCACACTCATTGCAGTGCTGGGCGGCATGCGGCCCGCGGACCACGGGTTGGACAGCCCTAAATGATTCTTTAGAATTAGTTCTCTTATCCTCTTTTAATCTTGAGTAGAGCTAGGCTGGGCAACCCGTGGGTCGCATGCGGCCCTTGCTCATATATGACGTACGAATGTTTGTTTTTTCTTAATCGTGTATTTCAGAAGGTATTTTAACTTGCATTAAATTAATTAAATTAAATAGCGTTCCCTATAATTGCACAAAGAATGACATACAAAATAATAATAATAAACTTCAAAAAATATGCGAAAAGAAATGCAAAAATCACTCTGAAAGAAATAGCTATTGATTTTTGTTTGTTATTTTAAAATAAGACTCGAAATATTGTTCGGTGAATGTCTGTGGCTTGACTAATAATTTTGATAGTTGAAACTATTTACCTTATGACAATGACTAACTATGTGAAATTGATAGGGTGTGGGAGGGGGGAGTTTAGAAAGATAGATAGATTCGCCTGTGTGTTTTAGGTTATGTATTCAAATCGAACGCTCTGAATTTCGGGTTGCATCATTAGGCGTTAAATACTATGTTTTTCACTAAAATAAAAAAATAAAAAAAAAACTAATAATTTTAATAGTTAATACTATTTTTAATTATGTTATTACCATACAAATACGTACATTTTGTTGTTTGGTCATTCAATGCATGTTTTCTTTTCGTATCTCGTTGTAGTATTCTTATTTTACTTTCACATTTATATTTCACACAGTTACACTGATTGAACAGGAAACACTTTACCTTTGCAATCACTTACAATAAAAATCACTAAATACGAAATACGCTGTAAAGTCAGATCTCGAAAAAAATATTAAAAATATATATATTCTTATTTGTGTGCGGCTCTTGGAAATTTTTAGGTCGTCAACGCGACCGGTGGTGCGATTTGGGTTGGCCAGGGCTGAGTTGGAGTAGGCATGTTTAATGCAAGTTTTCACTCAAGTCGATTTGCATTCAAATATACAATTTCAAAAATTGCAGCAAAACTTGGATGGACACTTTAGCCGAACCCTAGTTTGGCTATTTGCTTTACATACTTGAGTACTTCAAGGCTCTTTAGGGTGTACAAACAGCTTCGTCTTTACCCCTTCTATTGATCACTCTCTTTGGTAATGTAGGGTGTGAAAAGTTCTATAGGGGCTGCATCTTTTCAGTGCGCCCTGCAACCTTATATCGATTTATACTTATGTAGACACTCTAGTATTCGAATTTTTGAGGGCTCTGCAATTCTTCTATTTTCTAAAAGTATTAGATTTAGTTTTTTTTTAATTATTTAAAAAAATTCAAGGCTTATTAAATTGGAAAAACACCAACATTTCTTAATATAAAGATATTTTTAATAAATAAAACTTTGATATAAATGGCTATAATGCTTCAATGTCGCTTATTAATATAAATTAAAAAGAGTTTCTTCCAAAGATGTATTTAAATATATGCCAGTGTAAATCAGCCTCAATATAGCTGTCGAAACTTTTTGTTGTAATACTTTGATAAATTCTTATAATGAATAAATTAAAGGCGCCTTATCAGGTTGATGTTGACCATCAGTGACATCATTTTTATTTAATACTAAGTTCTTTCCCAATAAGGGCCAATAATTCTCATTAATTGAAACAACACAAGTTATAGAAATAATTATCTAATATTAGATTTAAAGAAACTGAAAATTCAAATACAGGCTTTTATGCACAGGAAAAACATCTATGAAACAATTTTTCCACCCTATAAAAATTGAAGAAAAATTAAAATTTTGAAAATTCATTTAAAAGTTCAAAAACAGAAGCACTAAGATACTCTTTTAATCTCTATGAATTTCAGCCAAAAAATCACAAAAAAAAAAAATCATCTCAGCGAAATTTAGACAATAGCCTGATTTTTAAAACTCAATGAAAAGTTAAAAAAAAATTCAAATCAGAATTTATATTGAAAAATAAAATGTTCTTTTCTTTTATATCTATTAAAGTATAATTTCATAGCTAGTCTTTAGTTTTTGATTGATTTCGTTCAAAAATATAGAATGAAAATTTCATAGAGTAACATAAAAATTCAATGAAAAAAATAAAAATAAATGCAAATTTGAATTTTTATCCATTTCATAAAAAATATTTTATAGTATAGTCTGAAAGTTTATGATTTTGGTCTCAAAGTAATATTTTCATTTCTTTCATAAAATAAAAACAATTCTCACCGATGCCTTGAAATTTGGCACAAAAGCATAGATTAATAAGCAGCCCCTTCATACTAATTTTCAGCTTTTTAGATTAAGCTTTTCTTAAACAACCTTTAAATTTCTAATCCAAACTCGAAATTGACAAATCTCCAAATTTGCAGGGAGTGTTTTCACTTTTTATTTTAATTAAGATTTCATTATGCATTAATTAATTATTTCATCTTATGAGTCGTTAAGAAGGCAATGTAATTAAGTGCAATTTGAGAAAATTTCTAAATTTCTAAATATAAATAAAATTGGCAATTTTGCTACTTACTTTGGTTTTCTTCAGAGGGCCTTACTTTTTATTTCTTCTAAACATGTTTTAAAATTATGAAAATGTCTTTTGTTTTTATTTTCGTTCAAGGCTTTTATATTTTTCAAAACAAAGTACATATTATATTTTGGATTTTCTATCTTCAGATTTTTTATGACAAATACACAAAATCAGGAAAAAATTATCATAATGATCATTTTAATATCATTATTTTAGACGCTCTAGAACGCCTGTAGCTAAGCAATGAGCTGAAATTTGGTAAGCAAGTTTGTAGTAATCAACGGGACTTTCACAGAAAGTTCCAGCTTTTTAGTTTAAGGAGGTCCTTTTACTCCAGTTGAGTCAAAAGAAATGAAGAAGTGCATCTAATATTTAATAAAATAAGTTGAAATACAAATCAAAAACAATAGAATTAAAAAATAAATAGTATAAAATCCGTAAATGTTTGAAATACTAACAATTATAAAAAAAATAATTAAATACAAAAGTTAGTTTGATTTATTCAAATCAGCTGATTATAGCTCTCTGATTATTTATATTTTTTTTTATTTTTTTTTTTAATATACATATATACATAATTATATACATATACGGTATGATTTGGCAATGCGTTGTATTAATACTGTGTATGTTTACATCCAAACATAGCATTTATGTGATTTTTTAAATTAAAAAAAGTAAATTCGTCGGTCAATCATATATTTTATTGCAAAAAAAGAAAACTGCATGTTTCAAAAAGCTAATTTTTAGTTTTTTTTAACTTTATCTATTCAACTAATAGTGTTATAATTCAAGAGAAAGTGTCAAGATCTTAATTTTCCATATGACTCTAAGAAAATGTTTAAAAATTTTCTCGCTAATGTGTGATTCAAACTTCACCAAAACATAGATAGAGACTTAAACTATTATAAAAAATTAAGTTATAGTTATAATCTAATATTTTTATTTAACATAGGACCTTCTTAAATGCATCATTCCTTTTGCCGAATTACCAAAATATAATTAGAGTGTACTGAGTCTTGAAATAAAGTTCACTTTTTATACCAATGAAATATATTAAAATAAAAACTAAATTCCCCTTTAAATTTAAAATATTGTTTAAAAGATGTTAAGCTTTTCATGGGACGGTGTTATTTTTACCCTCAGGCTTCACAGGCTTCATTGAATAAAATAAAATGTCGCTTGTTTTAAGATTTTTTTTTTAATTTAATTATCTCAAAGGAAGATGAAGATGAACTTGAGAAGGTTGTAGGGGTGGTATTGGCCTGAGTTGACCTCTTGACCCAGATGAGCCTGCCTGTCCTTCACCCCTGCGCAGCACGTGGCTGGAGGTTTCACCCCGGGAAGCTTCGCCCTCGCGCTTCCCATTGGTCTTTTCACACATTGCAATTAATATAAATTACATTATCTTTCCCTGGGTAACCCTTTAGTTAACTTTAGTCTCCCTCATTTATTTCTTTTCCTCCCCCATTGTGGTGCATATTCCATCTTCTTCCCTCTCTTCCACTACTACTTGTTGACATCTCTTCCTTGGTTCTTCTGTTCTTCTTTTTTCTTTTTATCCCTATCTATTGGCACAATATAACTTAACTTCTTGTTCCTCAGGGAGAGCATCTGCTTTGGAAAAAAAATATAATATAATAATCTCCGAAAGTTGATAGAGACAAGTAACAAAAAATATATCTATATCTATACTTATATATCCCATTTCTTGTACCACTATCTCTTCAAAAACTGTTTTATTTCTTTTTTTTTCAATTAGAAACGGAAGTAATGGAAATATCGTTTCTGTATAAAGATTCGATCTTTCCTTATATCAACTCTTGGGAAGAGATAAAAAGTCTATGAAACAAATTCCATTTAGTATATAGACAAAGTCTTTAAACACTCCTTTAAAATTTAAGCTTTCTTAATTATAAGTCTATTTAAAAAATAACATTTTGATTAAATATAAGAGCTCAAATTGCCGATGGAAGTAGATTTTAAATTTCTATCAAATTCACAAGGGGTTGTCATCTACTAGATCCGAGATGAATGGGTTATTTTTAATTATATGTCAGAAGGGTTGCTAATTTTGACTGTTCAATTTCCGAAGGAGTGAAATATAATTAAAATTAATTAATTCTATCTACGAATCTAATATATTACAACCTTTTCTTAAATATTTTCATTAATGAAAAATAGTCATTTTACTTTATTAGAAGTTTGATATTATTTCTAAGAAAATAGTGTGTGTGTCTTTTAAACTAGGTAATTTCTAAGGTACATAGACCGTTTTGATTTTTTGATTTTATTTTCATTTATTAATTTATATTATAGCTTTTTGAAATATACCACATTATGCACTGTTTAATCACTTCTTCATCTGTATAGGTACAACCATTTTTGCAAATTACCATTGATAAAGGGAGAAATGCTCTCGAAACTTTTGGATTTCTATTAAACGTTTTGAGAATTTTATTTCTTTTGTTTTACTACATTTATTAAACAGTGCTTAATTTCAAAAAGCTATAATAAACTATTCAACCCCCAAAGCTTTAATCAATTACTAGTAATCTATTTAATTCAAATACACTTTTATTTATTTATTTATTTTTCAAACTCATTTGTGATGATTTATATAATAAGATTCCAGAAAATACACAGGGTTACTTGTTTTTTTGAAAAGCTACTCATAATAAAAAATAAACTAAGTAAAAATTTATAAATCCGATGAAATAAACATTTAATATCGTGGAAAAATGATTTTTTTAAATTTGATTTAAAAAAAATGTCTAAACAAGAATGAAAGTTGTTCAAAAAAGTTTTCTATAGTACAAAAAATAAAAATATTTTCTACGCTGTTTATCAAAAAAAGCTCTTTTGTAGACCTTTAAATCTTCTATAGATATTTTTATTTATTTGATTAAAATCGTTACACCTGTATTTAAGAAATTTTTAAAAATTAAAAACTTACTGTAATAATCTATGCAAAAAAAATAATGAACGAATTGTCATAAGAGCTTATATAAAATATAATTAATTTCATTTCAAAAAAATGAAAATATAAATTATTTCCGAAATTTATTCTATAATGGAAATTTATCTCTTGTTGGGGACCACCTTTTCATTTTCAGGATTGAAAATGGATAAATCTATTTTATCAATTTTTACTAGCTGATCTAGTGATAATAGGTTTAGATTATGTTATTTCATATCATAATTTAATAAAACAAATAAAACAGCCTCAGCGGGAAAAGCACACTGTACAGCAGAAGAGTTAAATACAATTTTATTGTTTTGTTTTTTTGGAAATGTCTGAAACGGGGAAAAAAATCATATTCAAATTAGATTTTTATAGTTTAACCTCTGTGCTCAGGGATGAAGCCAAAATTATAAAAACCCTTGTATACTTTCTGTATACTTTCTATTACTAATTAAATAAAAAACTATGGGTTTGAGTTTTTTTTTAACCTCACACCTGATTACCGAAATTATTCTATTTAAAAAGAAGGCTAATAACTATAGAATTTATTTGATTTTTATAAAAACTCTGCATCATTCTGTCAAATTCAATTTTCCAGCTTAACCTGTTCGCTAATAAAAAATTTCCAAATCATAACAATTTGCAGTGACTTGAAAAAGTTTTCACTTTTTTTTTTTTAATTTATATAATTAAACACTCTCGTATATCGAGTTAAAGAGGAAGTTTTAATCTCACTTCTTAGAAAAAACTTCTAACTAAATGTCATTATGCCTTTTATTAGCCATATTATAAGCAGTTAGATTAATTTTTCCCAAAATTTTAGGCGATCGAATGCTGATGATATTATTATTAATGATGATGAAGGTGATTGAACTGACACTATAGGTTGCTAATGAGAATCATTATAATGATCGGCTGTAAAGGAAAAAATTTCCCAATGGCTCGAAATGAGTTGAGCTGGCCTATCATAAAAAGGGGAGAAACTTGCCCATTTTCCAGCAGTGGGCCCTTGATGGAATCTGGAGAGCTGGAGTTGTGCCCTTGTGACCGTGTACTGAATGTCCTGGAGGCGATCGATCCAGGCAGGTGGTTGGGTCGGGTTCATTCATGAAAAGCTTCTGGCAACAGGTACTTGTCCCCCAGCCCCCCTGGCCCACCCTTTCACCCTTTGGCGCCACACCTAGCCCTCTAGCCCTAGGCTACGCCATATCGCTTGCTGCTGCTATTGACCGCTCGACTTTCAAATAACGACATATCGGGGCGTGTTTTGTGTACTCTACATGACTTTCCCTTACTTCGGATTGATAACAAACCAACAATAAAATTAAAATTTTTAAAAGTAAATTTATTTGATATATAGCTGTTAAAGCTTGTATTTTGCGATTAAATTTTTTGAGGGTTTAATTACACATAATTAATTATAATTATTTATTGAACACAAAGCAAGTAGTTATATTGCATTATTTGTTGTTTTGTGTTCAATAAATAATTATAATTAATAAATGAGGATTTCATTGAAGGCAGACAAGGAATAAGTAAAAAGATTATTTCCAATAAAAGAGCATTTATGGGGGGTCAGATAGGCTAGGCGGTAGCGTGACAGCGAGCTAACCAGGGGACCCGGGTTCGAATCCGACTCGAAGCATCCAGCTAAAATCTGACCCCCGGGGGTAGAGACAAATTAAAAAAAAATATATAACTAGTATCATAATTAGGCTTATGGCTGGAAAAGCCGAAAAGCCAAAAAAAAGAGCATTTATAAATACTAATAAATTCCCAATCAAATCCCAGTTGGGATAGCCTTACAAAAAAACAACAAGTTTATAATTTGGGTTAGCCCAACAAATTCCCAATGAGATCCCAGTTGGAATAGCCTTAGAAAAAACCACAAGATTATAAATTGGGTAACCCCAACAAATTCCCAATCAGATCCCAGTTGGAATAACCTTACTGGGCATGACCTATCAGTACCCAATTGGCTCCCAATAATATATTGGGTCAATTTCTAGTCGGGTATTGAAAGGTTTTCTCTTTACAGTATTTGAACCGACGATTCGGAGAAACTTCCCTCTTCAGGGTTCAAAGAGTCAATGAAGAAAGTAAGTAATATTTTTCCTTCTTGTCTCTTTTTTCGGTGTTTGTTGGTTTGTTGTGAAAATATTTTTAGTCTTTCCATCAATAGAATAGACTATATTGATGATGGAAAGTCTAAAAATATTTTCACAACACCAATAAACACTGAAGAAGGAGACAAGGAGGGGAATTATTACATACTTCCTTCATTAGCCCTTTGAACCCTGAAGAAGGAGATAAGATCCTCCGAAACGTCGGTTCAAAAACTATAAAGAGAAAACCTTCTAATAAATACTCTTTTATTGGAAATAATATTTTTATTTATTCCTGGACTGTCTTCTATTAAATCCCAAGTTATTAATCTACCAGTCCGTTTCCGAACAAAAATTTCAAATATATTTTCATTGATTATGTGTAATTTGACCAAAATTTCAAATCTTAGCAAATTTATTTATTGGGATTTTATTTTTGAAAAGATGATTATTAAAAACATTATTATTATTATATTAAATACATTATCCAGCAAGTGAACATTTAACTGGATTCACACCGGAGGACACGGTCTGCTCAGCTCACGGACTAATTGAATAATAGTGTCAAATGTTTCTATTTCCAATAAGGAAAATTGATAAGATTTTGGACTCTAACTTTAAAACTATCAGTTTAAATGTGCGGAAAATATATTTGAATGAATTTATAAAAAATTTTAATCGTTAAAATATAGGAATAAAAATAATCGCTTGTCAATTTCTTTTAAACAAATCATTTTTTTTAATCCACCAATAGTTTGTTACAAATGATATTTATATATTAAAATTAAATAAGAAATTGAATTTAGGGGAATTGGAGGGACTAAATATGGAATTGGAATAATTATCGGAAAAGAGGTTTTTTTATTTAATTAGTTTTTTCCTCTTATTAAAAACAAGGACTAAAAAGATGATCAAGGACAGTCGATGGTGGAGAAGTAATCTCCGGAGTCGAAGCACAAATACAATGTATACATCAATTAATGTAAAATAATTGGTTTAAGAAATTGAATTTATATCTCGAGATAATTAAATTAGAAAATGCAAATAGGTACATTGCTAATACTTTATTATACTTAATTTTATTATTTATTATTAGGACAGCCCTAGTCGGGGAGCATACCAAGTCTTGAAAAGCTTTCACTTTTTTATCCAATTTAAATTAAAACTTTTGTTCATAGGATCGATCCGTTCTTTGTATCATTCATAGAGAAAATTTAGTTTTTCGAAGAATAAAAAATATACTAATTGAAGTATCGTTAGATAGATGTGTCTACTACAGTACATTTTCAAAAATTAAAAAAAAAAATTGTACATTATTTTTGATACAAAAAATAGGCTTCATTTATTGTAGTTTGAAAGGACTAGGTTATCGGTCTTTTTTCTCAGGCAAATGCGTTTACATTAAATTATAAATTTTAATTAATCCGATTACGGAAGTGTTATCAGTTATTTCTTTCATCTATGAAATGTTAATTAATTCTCTTTATTTCCTCCATGAGTATTTACGTTCATGCTATTTAACTCAAGTGCAGGTACACTCAATAGTTCATCTATGGATAAATAGTGAAATGTCAAAGGTTCGTGTTGTCGCACCTCGACGAACCCATGCCCCTATTTGGACTTTTTAAAACAATAATTGACACCTTTGATCTCGTTTCAAAGAGATGAACGAAGTGAGGGAATGATTGGCGTGTTTGTGACGAGAATAAAATTCAATAGGAATTTAATATATATATTTATTGCGACATTCCAGAAATTGCTCAATGCATCGATTCGATAGAATCTCTTTGCATTTTCTCAGCTCTATAAAGTGGGTCTCATGCTTAGTGAACCTCTCTCTTATGAAATTAATGCACCCGCATGGAAATAAATAGATTTTCGAAATGTGTTTTGTTTATATTCTTGGGACATGTCCGAAATATATTACAAAAATATATAAAAATTGGCCGTTTTGGATATATTTTCAGATATATTCATTATATATTTTAGGGATATAAAAAGAACATATTTTTTTTTTATAAAAAAAACATATTTTAAAATTATAAAAAGAATATACTTTATATTTATAAAAAAAACATATTTTGAATTTATAAAAAAAATGTATTTTAAATTTATAAAAAAGAAGTATTTTGAATTTATAAAAATAATATATTTTAAATTATATAATTTATATATTAGAAGAATTATTAAATGAATATTATATTTTCTTAATATATTTGGGTTATACTCAGGGAAAGAGAGGGGTGTAGGTTTTAAGTGAAACACAATGATATTTAAAAAGGAAGGGTAAATGAGAGGTATATTGTTACACAGTAGTGTAATAAAACAAAAAGTTTTCACAAATCCGATTTATTTATTTAAAATAGATTTACAATAGATTTATTTAAAATAGATTTACAATGAATCCTGAATGTCTTCAGCAGGGGGAGGCAAATTTTCTTTTTTTTTTTCTCAGACGCTCTGAATCTGAGCGAAGTAATTTTAGAATTTACAGCTTGCCCAAATTCAGCATCCGTAATTTTCCCGGGGAAAATTTTGTTGACGCTATCTAAAATTGGGATAAAAAATAAAATAAAACTTTTAAATTTGAGGAAACAAAAAAGAATAAGTATCAAATAAGACATTGATGTCTTATACCCACATTTCAAGGCATCAAGAATCTTCGGATCCAGGCGCTTTTTTGCCGAAATATTTTGCCCCAGTTTGTTTTTTGGGGCACCTCCTTTGTAATTGATCTCAAGGAGAACATCAATCTTAAACAGACATGGTAATAGGGCCTTTACCATGCCTATGGCATTGTTTCTGGAAATGGCGGACATCCATTCCAGTTCATCCACTTTGACACCGCTTCCAGATATGCCAAGTTCAACCTGTATATTATAATAGTATTAAAGTTCTTTTATTTTTTATATAAAGTTTAATTGTTTTTATTCACTTACCTGTCCCACGTGAAAACCGCCACTTTTATTTGGTGGAGGTGATATGTCTTTGCTTGTCGATTCATCCAATTTTTTTTGAATTTTCGATATAGCATCAAACATATATGCTATAGTCTCCGACAAAGCGGAAATAGACTTTTGCATGACATCTAATTCTGTAAACAAGTGAATTAGTTATTTCACATGCACATTTAAAAATATTAATAAAATTAACTCAGATTATGTATGGTTTTTTACTTTTCGAAATCTCCCCGATGGAAGACTCTCCATTAACTTCAGGGGCGATGGTATCTGAACCTGCTATAAACAGATTGAGATCTGATTTGTCCTCATCCTCATATCCTACCTTAAAATTTAAATGGAAGACAAAAAAAGTAATTTAAAATAAATTCTAATAAATATATATCTAAATGTATAAAAATATTATTATATATTTTTATATATAAAATACATTAAAAACTTTAAAGTAAGCGATATTTTTGATAAATTTACGATTTTAATAAATTACCATGTTAATTATTTCGGTTTTTATCTTGAGGTTTAGCGTTTTTTTTTTTATTCAGATTTTTGGGTTTTTGCACCACCTCTTGATTTTTCTCTTTTAAAAATAGATGTACTCTGCGAAAAATATCATAAATTGCATACAATATGTTATTTTTTTTAATTATAATATATATATATATATATATATATATATATATATATATGCATATATATACAGATATAAACCGGGTGTATTTTATCTTGAGACAGTCTTATAATCCCAAACAGCAGAAAAGTTTCAAATAAAGTTTTTTTATATCAAGGAAACCAAACTACACTAGTTTTTTGTGACGTGGAACAAGCTTTCAAGAGTATTTTGAGGTCAAGTTCGTTTTTTTAAATAGAAATTTATATGTTTCTGTACATATTTTGAATCTACCAAAAAACTTAACAACTTTTATTAAAACTATTTTTTTTATACATTTTATACTGTTTGCAGAAGTTGACCTCGAAATACCTTGAAAGCTGGTTCTAGGTCGACAAACAATAGTGTAGTTTAGTTTACCCCTTGATATAAATAAACTTTTATTTGAAACTTTTTTCATATAATGCACTGTTTTTGAGTTATAAGATTGTCTCAAGATAAAAAACTCACCAGGTATATATATATATATATATATTAGGGTGGTGGGGGACTTATTTAGGAAATTTTCATATTTTTATGGTCCTAGTGGCTCATATTGGTTCGAAATAAGTAAATAATAAAAAATATCCTCAAGTTTTAAGACTCTCTATATCACTAGATATCTTAACTTATGCTGAATGCACATTGATGTAAGTTTACCATTTAAATAGCATATGAGAAACTTATATAACTTTGCGGGTAGAGTTAAAATTGTCATAGAGATCTGAAACTTGGGGGATATATTTTTTTTTTATTTTGAACCAATGTGAGCTTCTGGGAGCATCAAAATGAGAAAATACCCTAAATAAGGACCACCTTATATATAAAACTTACCGGTTCTAGGCCTTTTGCACACCTTGATATAGGGCTAGTTTCTTTATCAGATTTTTTTAATGAAAGCCTATTTTGAATTTGCGAATCACCTTCACATATGGATAGTGTCTTATTCAGCGTTGACTTCTTATCTATTATTATTTAAAGTAGAAATTTAATAGATCAATATTTCAATTAAACATTAAATACAGGGTGATTCATACGTTCATTGTACCGTACGTTAGACGTTTATGGAAAACGGAGCGCAGGATTTTTCTGAAAATATAGCATACATTTTCTTACCTGTTCTATCGATCTAAAATATTTTCAGGATTGCGACGTTTCGGCTTCCATCGAAAACTCGTATCAACTCTATTTTTTTTAAATGGAACACCCCGTATATTAACACGTTTTTATAACCGCCCTTTTATTAAAATACTTTTTTCTTAATATTTTCCTATACCTTCGATGGAAGCCTAAACGTCGCAATGCTGAACATATTTTAGATCGATAGAACAGGTAAGGTGCTAAATTTTCAGAAAAATCCTGCGTTCCGTTTTCCATAAACTTCTAAAGTGCCATCGACCGCGTGAATTACCATGTATAGAGGGCGAAATTTTTGAAGGTTTTTTTCGGCAAAATTTAAGGGGGGTCGATCATATAATATTATTTGAAAGACTTCCCTTAATTTTTGGTAAAAATGTTCCGCCAAATGCATTTTCTTAGGATTTTTTTGAAATTTATACAGATTATTATTTAAATACTTCTGCGTCGATTGGTGGCAAAATGAAATTTATGAACAATACAGTTCCGGAGATATTAAATTTCAAAAATCGAATTTTTCAGGCTCTTTAACATTGCAGTGTACGGGATATCGGAAAATTTACATACATATTTAATTATAATTAAGTATCCGTTCTTACTATTTTTATAAAAAACTAAACCAACATTGAACTTTTGTCGCTTCCATCTTTTTGTTTTTTTCTTTTTTTTTCGACGAAAAAATCGATTTATAATGTGTCTTTCTAACCTAAGAGGTTTGTGAAATGACTATAAATGGTTGTGTTTCTAAAACATTTAATTTATTAAATTAAAATATGTTTACAAATGAGATTTACAAGTAATTAAAATATCTTACCTAAAACAAATCGATTTTTATAGTCCATAATTATATATAGTTTATAACATTAATACAACAATTATACAATAGTGTGTTTTTGACATTTAGAAAAATTTGTCTTGGTAAGGTTATAACAAATAAATTTGGAATAAATCTAAATTGAGTAGAACGCGGGAAATACGAAAGTTTTTTATATATATATATATATATATATATATATATATATATTAAATTAACCATTGTGTATTACATTAATAAACTAAAAAAAAAAAATTTAAATGCCCTACTGTTAAAAATTTAGTATTTTGTATAAAAAAGATGTGAAGGTCGTTTATCAATAAATTATTTAATTAATTAATTAATAAAAATCTTTATTATTTATTTATCCCATACCATATCTATATTATCTATGTCATATAATATTATTATAGATATATATTGAAGACTATAATATATACATTAACATATATTGCACCACGCTCATGTATGTAAACTCCGATGGTATATATTGGTTGTGTGTTATATTAATAAACTAAAATAAATATATATTAGTTGATAATCTCAAAAAAGCTTATAATCATTTCAAAGATGCAAAGGGGGTTATTTTTATTTTGATGTTTTAACTCGGTTTATTTATTTTTTATTATACTTTTTTACTCTCTTATATTTATGCAATAAAGACTGATTATAAAATAAATAAATAAATAAAATAATTAATTTAATAATTAATTAATTTTATTTTCATTACTGAAACCTATCTGAACGGATTTGAATATAATATAATATAATATATAATATATGTTATATTCAACGATGCGTTCGATCTGTATACAAATTTGGACCCCACCAGAAAAAATATAGCCTATATGTATGTTGTGATTTGTTTCAAATTTCATCAAAAATCATTTTTTGTTTTTGGACCCCACCCAAAAAATATAGGCTATGTTTTTTTCTGTGAATCAAATTTCATAAAAAATCATTTTTTTTTAATTTTTTGTTGTTGAACCCCTCTTGGTCAAATTGGACCCCATAAAAAATATAGGCTATGTTTTTTTCTGTGAATCAAATTTCATAATAAATCATTTTATTATAATTTTTTGTTGTTGGACCCCTCTTGTCCAAATTGGACCCCATAAAAAATATAGGCTATGTTTTTTTCTGTGAATCAAATTTCATAAAAAATCATTTTTTTATAATTTTTTGTTGTTGGACCCCTCTTGGTCAAATTGGACCCCATAAAAAATATAGGCTGTGTTGTTCTGTGAATCAAATTTCTTAAAAAAATCATTTTTTTATTTTGGGACCCCCTCAGCTAAATTTGACCCCACCAGAAAAAATATTGGCCATCTGTATCAAATTTCATCAAAAATCATTTTCATCATTTTTATGGGACCCTCCAGCCAAATTGGACCCCACCATAAAAAACATATGCTATATGCTGTTCTGTGAATCAAATTTCATAAAAAATCATTTATCATTTTCTTATTTTGGGACCCCTCAGCCAAATTAAATACATATATTTATTTTTCAAATATCTTATTCAAAATATATCATTTAAAACAAAATTTATATAACCGATTCAGAATATATCTTTGAAATATATTTAAAAACATTAAAAAATTTATACTGGAGAGATATAAAAATAATTTTATTTTAAAAACATATTTAAAACACATAAAATTTATATCGAATTCTGAATATATCGTTGAAACATAGTTACAAACATTAAAAAATTTATACTAGAGAGATATAAAAATAATTATATTTTAAGAATATATGGAAAACATAAACTTTACATAAATTTAACACAAAATTTTTATATTTTTAATATATTTTCAAAAAATATATAAAAAACATATTTCGAAAATCTATTTATTTCCATACGGGGCACTTGGTAGAAAAATACCACTTTTCTTTCAGCCCCGTGGCCTGGGTACTGAAGAAGTCCCCAGGCACAAAAAAACACTTTATTCTTAACAATATAATAAATATTTATATTTATATAATCAAATATAGGTTAATAAATATTTAAAAAGGTGGGGGATGCAAGATGGTGCACATGCCTTCCCCTTCTAGGATCGAATAACAAATTCTGTAACATCCCTGACTTCGGGCTCGGACTCACTACACTATGTTTAATGTTCCGTATGTGCTTTTGCATTCAATCACTATTGTATTAGTGTATTCTTCTTTTGAAAAAATACTCCAAAATTAAATATTTAAATAAAAATTTAATAATGTAATTATTTGTCTAAAGTTTTGCACCCCCCTGAAAATTTTTCTGAATAAGCCCCTGTGTGTGGAGGGGGGGGGCTTATCCCCCAGGTTCGGATTAGCTCTCGCCGGTCTTGTTGATCTCCTATGATCTTGTTTCAAAGATAGATTGAATGATTGAGAATAACGTTCAAATGAATTTATTAAATAAAATACATACTATATATATATAAAAATTTAAAGACTGAGAATAAATTAGTATTTCGATTAAAACTTTTTTTACTTTACAGGGCATGAAAAAAGTCGTTTTTATTAGTGATGAGCAAAGTAAGACCAAGACCAAGACTACAAGACCAAGCCTTTGCTTTGCTCATCACTAATATTAATACTCAAAAAAAAAAATAATAATAAAATTTTTCTTAAAAGTGATCAGGACTTTCTAAACACCCTATAGAAGACTTTACAAACACACCCTCTGCCTATATTAATTAGTGATGAACAGAATTGGTCTTGGTCTTGGTCTTGATTTGCTCATCACTAATATTAATACTCAAAATCAAAATATAATAATAATAGTTTTCTTAAAAGTGATCAGGACTTTCTAAACACCCTTTAGAAGACTTTACAAGTGACGAACAAAGCAAAGTCTTGGTCTTGCAGTATTGGTCTTAGTCTTGCTTTGCTCATCACTAGTTTTTATGCTTCTTTTTTTTCGAAAAATCTCAAAAATGGCTGAAACTATTATGATTAAAAAAAATTAGGCGAAACCATGGCATTTCGGTCTACAAAAAAAGCTCTAATAATTAAGTGAACATCGAGAAAATTACATTTCTCGAGATAATAACTATTTTGTCAAAATGTCTGTTAGTCTGTTAATTAGTCCTGAGCGTTACCAAATTTTTTGAACGAGCTAGCTCAAAAATTAGTGTGAATATCAAAACCATATTTCACACGTAGTTTTGGTGCATTGAGATTAAGAGCTGATTAGATTTTGCTACATATCGACCCAAAATTATAAGCAAAATTTAAAATTATAATATTTTCTTAAACTAAAAAACAAGAAAAATTAAATTACTATAAAATGAACTCATAATTGTTTCTGCCACCAAAAATTAGGGGGTCAAAAACAAAAATCTAGGCCATTTGAGCAAACTCTACCAAATTTTGTATACATAATCAGTGGGCTCAGAAAAGTTATTAAATAAAATCCCCCCAAAATGGGGTGGGGGGGGGGGTCAAAAAATAAAAATCTAGGCCATTTGAGCAAACTCTACCAAATTTTGTATACATAATCAGTGGGCCTCCAGAAAAAGCAATAACAAACCCCCCAAAATGGGGGGGGGGTCAAACAATGAAAATCTAGGCCTTTGGACCAACCTCAACCAGAAGTGTATGATAAAGTAAAGTGGATGGCCACATCAGAACGTGTCAATTTATTTTTTCTAATCTTTACTTTATGTAGCGAAGCTTTATTGTGTAAAATATTTCTATTTTGCAATGACTAAATTTAAACCTTAATGAAAAGAGGACAAAAACTAGCTTAAAAAAAATTAACTAAAACGTTTAAAAATACAAAAATTCTTTTAAATTATATTAAAATAGAAAAGTCACTCTTAAGTATCACTTTTTGACTTTTCGTTTGATTACAATTAAAAAAATGTATTTTTCGAGCTCTCTCTATTTAAAATTAATTAATACTACTTAGGGGAGTCGGGTAGCCGCCCGCGTTAAGGCGACCGCTTCTGAATCGTCTTGATGACGATGTTGGAGTGGGAGGCCCAAGTTCAGACTTTGTTTGCGGCAGAATAAAATGGTCGGAAAAAACCTGGGTCCCTCACTAGCACTAATAACCAATGATACAAGCCTCATTGAGAACTGACAAATTGAGTCAGGCAGTCTGGTGGTAAAAAAACAAACTATTAATAGCTTACAACTGTCGAGTAAATACATAGTAAATACATGCTGTTTATATTAGGAATACATTTTTTATAACAAATTATCTAAAAATAAAACATAAAAATGGAAGTTAGAGTATTTACAGAACGTAACAAGTCAAAAAATACAGTATGTTGTTAGAGATTGTCAGAGTAAAGCTAATAAAAATTTAAACTTGGTTTTCTATAACTTTCTAAAGGCTGGTGATCGTTCAATGTTAGTAGAAATTTTTTTTGGTAATTTGGAAAAAGTCAATAAATTTAAAGCGTGGAAGAAGTTATTAAAAATAAATGAAGTTACTCCTCAAATGAAAGTTTGCTCTCTACATTTTAAGAAAACCGATTATATATTACGAGGTACGTTTTATAAAGTTTAACCTAAAAATTCAAAACTTAAAATATAATTATTTTTATATAACTATACATAACTAAACTACTTGAGGATACAAATTCTCATTTAAATAGGTGTTGGTTTTATTCTTTTTTGACAAAAAACACATTTTTATCAATTTTTTTCATTATTTATGCAGCATTTAATTAAATGACCAACAGATAAAATCCGTTGCGCATCAATAATATTTTTTTGATTTGGGTTATCACTAGTCCAAGATATTATACCTGTGTAATTTAATAACATTTTATTAATTTAGCCTACTATCACACGGGCTAAACATTTAAAGGTGTAAGCTACTATCCGACATGTTTTTTAAGCCACGCCTCCATGTCAGTTCCCAATACTACTGGCTAAATGTGCTATGTAGGCATCCGAAGAGAAACTAAATAAAAAAAATAAAAAATAAATAAATACTTATCGTTTTAAAACATTTCATACAATCTATTGATTTTTCTTTCCGATTCGATATTTCTCTAATATTTTTCATTAAATTTTGATTGAAATCTCATCAAAGCACAAGAAAGGGATAAAAAGCGGCTACATACTAAAAGGCCGGGCGGGGGTGAAGTGGTAGACTCGGAGAGCTTATGGTGGGGGTATTAAAACATACAACGTTTGATTTGTTAAAAAGCCAGGCAGCAACTTTTAATCATTTGTTAAAAAAAAAAAAAAAAACGTGAATGAAATTCAAAAAAAAGGATGTTTGTCGGAAGAGGGAAGGCATGAGCAATTCAATCAATGTTTGGCGTAGCTGAGAGATTCTCTTTTGGATTCAAGAGATTTCGGAAAGAAAAGAAGCGGCTCTTGCACCCCCATTGGTGGGAGGGAGGCATATTCAGGTTTACTTATAAAATCGGAGCCCAATCGTTCGGGGTTGCTTCGTTAGAGTTTGCGCCCGTGCTCGAACCTTGCCCTTTCAATCACCCGGATAAATTGGATTATTCTTTCAAAACGAGAGCCCAGCCTTGGAGAATTAATTTCCAATTAAAATCATATTCAGGATTAGGAAGAATTATAATTTGGATAAGGTATCCAAATTTGTTAATACATCATAAGTAGAGAATATCCACCCTTAATAGCCTTTGCGTGCATAGGTGTTGATTTTAATGAACTATTTAAATTGAATCCAAGAAAAATAGGGATAAATTACTTAGAGATTTTAAAATCTGGAATATTTTTTCATGTTAGACCATTTAGTAGAGTTTAAAACGAAAAATTTGTTATACCTATGTTAATTATCTATTCTCACCTTATCAACAACTAATATTAACGAATTTGATATCTCAAGTATTTTAGAACTTAGAAGTTATAAAGAACCCTCTGTATTCCGACTCGTACTTTTTTTGAAATCTATTTGGCATTTAAATTTCGAGCCAAAATCTAAAGTTAAATGAAGAGCAAAAATGAAAATCACATTTTGCTGTTGGGAAGATATGGATTAATTAATATATAAAAGCAACCTATTTCTTTATATCCTTTTAGCTAACTAGTATAACCCCCCCCCTGGGAACTAAGTTCTGGCTACGCCCCCCAGTGAAAGCCGTTTGCCCAAAAAGTCAAAAAGATGAATTTTTCAATTTTCCCAGATTTCCGGAAGAATTGATAATGCAATGAAAGAACTTGTATTTTTTATAAAATGTACATTATTGAACAATATTCACAAATTCGCTTTTTTCTAAATTTGAATTTTTATTTTTTTCACTATTTTAATATTTTTGGCGCTACATAGATACTAGTGAAGTATGCGTCAAATATTTGGCACACATTTGTTCATACTGTAGACTCAAAGCGGGATTACGACAGGCGAGCCACCGAGCAAAACTCGGGAAGCTCACTTTTGTGTGGTCCTAACCTTTTTTTGAATGTTAAAAATGTCATGCCCCTACTTATGCTTATGTCAAATTATGCTGCTCTATTATATCTGTATTTCTATGGCCTACTATATTGTATCATATTGTTGTTGTCTGATGCTGTACTTATATTAATTCTCAGTTTATTATATCAACTGACTTATTGTATCTGTTCTACGCGGCATCTGCCCATAAAATAAATAAATATAACCAATCCTCACAGCTATAAATGTGTTTGTGTGTGAGTGGAAATGTGTGTAAATTGATGTAGGGATCAGATTTTAGCCGGTCAAATATTTGCAGTGAGCCGGGCTTGAATCCACCAGGGTCGGTTTATTCGAATCGTACTTGGCCGGTTTATGTTTTTGGCTTCAACTCCAGCAGTTCTTAATTTCCGAGGACCCCTTTGGTATGATGTGTATTTCCCTGAGTCCTAACCATGATTTCTTGATTTTAATATTAGTATTTTTCATAATGAAGTTAAATAAAATTTAATTTTAATTGCGGAAACTTCTTGTAATACTCTCAAGGACCTCCAGGGTTCTTAGACCACACTTTAACAAACGTTGCTCTAGTCTATTGGTTGTATTGTTTACCGGTATAATAAAGATCATTCGACTGTTTGCCTTCTTGTGAGAAAAATTCTATTAAATATCAGTGGAAAATACTTTTTTATATTAACTGAATAGCAAGGCCTTTAAAATTATTGTCTCAAATAAATGAAATATTTTTTTCAGTTTTGAGTATTAAGCAGAAAACAGCGATTCATAAATTAAATAAACTGCAACGGATCGTTGCTAAACTTTATCCAAATTCATTTGAAATATTAATATGTTCTAGAGTAAAGTACTTTAAAATATAATTTTACTAAAAACTTTATTCAACCTTTTTTGTGGGTTCAAAGGTACTTAATTAGGATATTAAATTTCATCAAAATTGGTTAAGTCATTTTCAAGATATTTAGAAAAAACTAAAAAAGTACTGAAATAAAGTACTAATGTTTGTGGACCGATATGTTCCAAAAACTAATCAGCGCTTCATTTTGTTAAAATACTGGTAGGTTTTCAATTTCAATTCAATCGGTGCAACGGTATGGAAAAATTCGTTGACGAAAAAAACGATAACACACATACATACATCCACCATCCCCACGCACTTCCAAAAAAAATGGCACTTTTTGGCCTCTCGACGAGATTCCTGATAATTTTTGGCAAAACCGTCCCGTGCTAAAATTCAATCTCATTGAATACTTCAATTTGTGACCTTAATTGAGTCCATGGGTTCCGTAGTCTTTACCTGAGGACCCTTTGAAGTCGCGCTTGCCGCGAGAGCGATTCCAATACTTTCTCCCATGCTTTGCATTGGATAAAGTAAAAATTTATTCTGACCATCAAAGCCTCACTCAGTTAGTTAAATCTTAAAACATTAATATTTCGGTTTTCACATCACGATAGAATAATTAAATCATTTGTTTTGATTATTTTTCTGACGCAACTTTTAATTAATGTTTGTTTATAATGCGAATTAATTAAGCCTAACAAGCGTTAGGCCTTAACGAACTTAAACCTAAATAATATTTGTTTTTATTTTATTTGAACATTTACCATAAATTGGAATTAAAATGAAACATTTGATATTTAATTTTTTAAGCTTTTTATTACTTTATTTTACCCAGTGTGGGGAAGTATTTTTAATCATGCAGAACTAATTAGTATTTTGACTTCATTTTCTTTGAAATCTGCTTAAATTATTTGAATGAAAAGGAAAATAAAAACGAAATCAATGAAATAAGGCCAACAAAAGGGTTTTATATTTAACATAAAAAAAATGATATTTTCAGCAGATTTGAAATTTTCAAGTTATCCTATGTAGGTTTACAATACGTCTCGGTTTGAATGTATGGTTCAGGTGTCCCGGTCAGTTTGTCATTTTGTCCCGGTTATTTGGAAAAAATTTAAGTGCTGCCACGGTAAATTTTAGTGGATTTCTCGAGGCGATTAAAAATACAAAAAAATAGAAGAAAAAGTAAAAACTTTTTCAAGACTCGCTTCGCTTGCTATAGTTAGAGCCACAATAAGTAATTTCTTTTGTTCATTTTTGTCTAAATTTTAATGAAGTCCAATTGAATATTCTCTCTCTCTCTCTCTCTAAGTATTGTTTTGGTCCGAGTGCAAAAGGCCATTCCTAGAATAATAGAAATTAAGAAATTAATCTCTAATAGTCTGAAACAGGTTGGAACTTGTATTACTAAGGTTTTAACCTGTATTTCGCATCCTACCTCTAAAAAAAGAGAGATCATAATATCCGCGCTCTTTCTAGTTATTATCAACGATCAGATCTAATGAAAGAATCACTCACCCGCACATTAAATAATAAAAAAGTGAAAACATTTTCAAGACTCGGTACACTAGACCTGCCTTAGTAATTATTAATAAACTTAAATATAAATTGTTTAATAATGACTATACTATAACATCCTCTTAAAATCTCAATAGAATAATTCAAAAAATAATATTTTCTGCCTTTGGAACGAGATATTTCAAAATCTAATCAGTACTATTGATTGATTCAAACGAACTTTTTGACTTCCCGTTCTTGGGCTATCGTAGGTATAGGAATTCAGACAAACAAAGAGAAAAACATCATATCTAGTTGAAAAATATTTTTCTCTGCATTTCAGACATTTAAAGCACAATGAGCAAATATTTATTTTTATGCGTTATTTAATAATGATAGGCTCGACTGGATATTAATTTTTAACCTGAGTTCATGTTAGTGATATATAGGTATTAATAGTTTAGCTAAGTTAAAATTATTGGATAAAAATACTTGGTAGGTTTCACATTAAGATATAAAAAAATAAAACGAATTTATTTTTGGAGAATCTTTAATATTTACCCTTTTGTTATCTTAAAAATAAATTTTACCATTGAGTTGTATTCAAATTCGAAATCCTCATTTCTCAAAAGGCCACTCAAAATTAAACAAAAGTAGACTCCCTACCTTTTCTCCCTCCACTAATTTTAAATATTTACCCTTTTGTTATCTTTAAAAAATAAATTTTACCATTGACTTGTATTCAATTTCGACTTATCCAGGTCAGTTACTTTCTGTTTCTCCTGAAGATGGGTTAGTCACCCGAAATATATATATCGAGATTAAAGATTCTCCAAAAATAAATTCGTTTTATTTTTTTATATCTTAATGTGAAACCTACCAAGTATTTTTATCCAATAATTTTAAAAAATGTTTCACCAAGTACCAACACCAAATTCCTTAAAAACTAGCTAAGTTAAGATTAATTAAAAATTAGTACCTACTACTTAATTGGTTTTCTTTGTAAACCACTTCACAAAAAAAAGACTAACTTTTAAATCATAAATACTTTGCTGAGTATAATAATTTCTTTGTAAAATCATATAGAAGTTGCTCATTTTTTTATTTTGAATAAACTCTCGAAATTTTCCGGTTGATAAAAAAATAATATGGTAATTCTAGTTATATCTAGATATTTATTTTTGCCTTAATAAAAAATTGTATTATTGTAAAAATGAAATCATATGATTAATTTGGGAAGTGGCGAATGTTTGTGGGGTCAAAGATAAAAACTATTTTTTTTATCATCGTGAGGTATCCATGTTAAGATATTTGTAAGTAATATTAGTTTTAATTTTTTTATTTTTGAATGTATTTCACTTTAAAATTGCATTGTAGATAGAGCTCCAATGTGGTAATATTTAGGCGATTATTTTATCTGTAAGCATTTAAAATGGCTTAACTTAAAATTATGAATAAAAATGACAAATTCCTTTTCCTTATAAACGAAATATAAGAAGAAATTTGATGTCTCTAGTTATAAGGTACGGAACCCTCGATTTTAGGTGGTTCGCATGTGGCTTATTTTTCCTTTGCGATAGACCTGGAGTAGTCCTATTTTCCAGGGCTCCAAATATTTATACTTTTATTATTTTAATTTTATTCATAATCTCAGCCTCTAAGTGCATTCATCTGAAAGATCTTTATGCTTGTTTTATAATAGACAATTTTCCGCTTCAACGATCCTTTCTTTCCATTTTAATAAACAAATGTCTTCATGTATTATCGAGCATTGTTTGTCCATTAAAAGCTCTTTCATTATATGAATTCTCTCCCGCTCAACACATTTCAATACAAGAGACAAATTCAATGTTTGCTTATAGTAATTAATTTACCTATCTTTTTTTTTATTTGTTGTTGTTGATTTTTTCCATTTGTATAATAAACAAATTGCAATCAATAAGAAAAATACCATCACGAACTCGAATTGTTGTACCGGGTGAATAAACAACCAAGGCGTAAAATAAACAAATAGACATATTATTAGTAGATTAATATGCGTGTTGTTTTTGTGTGTTTGTAGGACTTGGTACGTCAGATGCTTCACGTGGACCCGAAACGGCGACCCAGTGCCACTCAGGTGCTACAGCATGAGTGGCTGCGGAAACGACATGGGCTGCCCACCCAGCGGCTACCACTTCTTGAAGCCCCTCACGATGTCAAGGTAACCTCATCTTCAGAGCCAAAATCCACTTGAATCAGATCAGCAAACGGGTGTTCAAAAAAAAAAAAAAAAAAAAAAAAAACATAAAAATACTAAAAAAAACCTTTCAACGTTTTGATCATAAAATAGTCGAGTTAAAGGAAGATTATATATATTATGTTTATATCAACGTGTGAGGGTCATGGATGCTTAGGATGGGGCCCATCATCTCTAAAGTTTCAAAGCGTCAAGTATATTTTCATACAGTGTCATATTGAAATCTCGTGTAGCTTTATTTCGCTTTGCTTTAATTTAAAATTGATAGAACTTTTTGACGTTAAAGTTTTTTTTTTTTTATTTATTTATTGTCATAGGGAACAAAGCCCATTTAGACGGCGCATCAGTAAAGTGTTAGTAGGGTTAGTGAGGGAGCCGAGTTTTAGCCGGTCGAAATTTTATATGCTAGCCAGATGAAGGGTCATTATCTAATGAATTCCAAAATAATTCCACATAATTCCAAATACCTGTACACCTAATTCCAATCGCGGTTCACCCCTCGATTTGCACTATACCTACTTTGCACGGCTGCGTCGCTTGAACGTTCATTTTCAGCTAACAGCACAATTTAAAAAATTAACAGAAGTAGCCAAAGTGAAAATAAATAATGGGCTCTGTCTTTAATATCAATAGAAAAATATAATGTTAAATTTGAAAAATAACAAAAATTATCGATGAATTTTCCGAAAAGGAGCGAAGAATAAAATACCGTTTAAAAAAATGGGTTTGTGGGCAGCGTTCTTGGTTGAAAAGTCACCACTCACCACTGATTTATGGTATATGAAATAAATAAAATAGGCAAAATATAGCATGGTGGCTGAAACGTTCAGTGAATTAATTTTTTTTTTCTTTCTTTCTTTTATTGGCCTCGGGAACATAGATGCCCATTTGGCCATAGTGAATTAATAAAAATATACAAAATAAAACAACATAATAGTTTATCTATAATCTATTTTAAATAAGCTTATATGACCATCCACATGACTTTACCATCACATAGCTCCTCTCTTATATTTAATATTTAATAAAATAATTTATAATCATTTATGAATCCCCCCGCCCCCCATCTTTTAATTTTGGACCTATTAGCAATTGATCATAATCTTCTTCTAAATATGGAACTCTTCTAAAAGAAATTACCCCAGGCAAATTAGACAAAAAAAAACCCCGCTCTGGCCAATAAATATGCACAAGCTGGAAATAATTTTAATAAACCTTAGTCAAACAAATAAGAGTTATATGAGTTTGCTACGGTTTCTGGCTGATGCAAAATTTTTGATGGGCTAAATATCATTAAAATTTTGAACTTTTTTTAAGATTTTAGCTTATTACTCGAAAATCATCCGTCCAACAGAAAAGTTCATTCTTACCAAAATGAAAGAGCACAAAATTTCGGGTCGAAAAACTTATTTAAAAGTTAAAATCGGTTCAGCCGTTCAGCCACATTCGATTGTCAAAGAAACAAAAAGTGAATTATGCACAATAGGTGGTCACAAGAAACCACTCTTCGAATTTTTGCGGTGCTGACCCCCATAATAGCTGCCAATTGGCTAAAAATGAGATTGGCAGTTTTATCTTAATTGGACTCGTGGTTTTCGAGTTATAAGCAAAAATCTGAAAAAAGTCCAAAATTTTCGTGATTTTTAGGCTCTCAAAAATTTAGGACCAACCAGAAATCGTCGCAAACTCATTTAACTCTTATTTGGCTGCCTAACATCGATTAAAATTATTTCCATCTTGTGCATATTTATTGACCAGCAGAAGTCTAATTTACCTGAGCTAAATAGCTTTGTGTGAAAATTTTATCATTTTAATAGTTTTTGAACCCTCCCCTTTTAGTTCAATCTTTCTTTCACAGGGAGTTTTCGTAAGGTTGTAAACGGTGCATACCATATATGAAATTTCGTAGAAATCGATCAGTGTATAGAATTTATATTGATAATCTATTTTTTGTATCATCCTACTTTCGTCCGAATAATTACATATCTTTTTAAATATTGGACCTGTGAATATTAATTTTCAGCAGTATAATTATAGATACTTCACACAGAGCAAATTAGTTTTAGAAGACAGCAACGTTTCGAAACCTCATCCTTGAACTTATTTATTTTAAATTGAAAGTTTATTTTTGCCGAGAGTAGCAGAATTTTTATAAATTGAATGAGACAATAAAAGAGTGTGTCTTCTGTTGGAATTATAAATAAACTGATGAAGAGGGCAAAGCTCTTAAAACTATAGTTCGTTATAAATAAATTAAAAATTTATAATTCCATCAGAAGACACACTCTTTTATTGTCTCCTTCAACTATTTTGTAATTTTCTTCTAAAATCTTGAATTTGTGCAACTGATTTTGTTTTGGTAGGGCGCGGTGACGGCGACATATAAGGCGATGGCGCAATCGCCCCCACAGCCGCATCTGGCCCCAGTTGTGATGAGTGCTCTCGCGAGAAGAAGACGCAAATCGAGGCCTAAATCATCCACGGACGTGTGAAAACCACAAACAACATCCTTACTATATGTTTTCATTTATATACATACATATATATATACACATTAAATATATATGTATATTAATAAAATTCAAAACTTTTTCAATATCAAAAGCGAGGCGATGATCTTCAAACAAAGGCAACAACAAGTTGCACTGAATTCGGCCTAATTTGTTTTATTTTATTGACTCATATTGGGACATCATTCTCTTGATTTCTAATTACATTCCTGAACATTATTGTGTGTCATAAACCCTACTTTCATTCGCATTCATATATATAAATTAAAAAAAAAAAATGAAATTTTATTAAATAAAAAGACAATAAAAATATTTTCCCTGTTTTAAAGAGTACCTATACAGTCCGGTGAAGTAATCAATCCCATGACTGACAAAGTTGTAAATACTATTGGATTAACTACTCTATTCGCTTATTGAATGTCGACATTATACACGACTGGAATAGTTAACCTCATAGTCGGCTACAGCATTTGTAACCTGATATTTATTACCTCGTCTGACTGTAGTTTTAGCTTTTGTTTCATAATGATGTCCACGGGATGAGAAATCGTTTGAAATTGTTTGATTTCCAAGCGAGAGGTCCTCCCTCTTAAGACTGAGGCTAGAGAAAATGATCTCTGGCCTGATTAAGCCTCCGACTAAGGCCTTGCGTCAGTGTCAACAACACAAATTCTGTGATTGACTTTGCAAAATGTCACTATTTGTGATACATTATGTAAAATAATCCTCCAAGTCTCTTTCACTTTTTCTCTCCTCATCCTTAATAAAATACCAGATATAAGTATCTATAGATAAGAGATTTCCAATTTTCTCAATTTAATATTCCTTCTTTATTTTACTAAAAAACAAACAATTAACAATATCTGTTGTCACGTAAGAGTGCGCACAAGTGGACAGGGACGCCATAAACTTACTCTCCCTTAGGGTCAGTTGTTTGTCGGTTGGTAAAGTCTTTGTAAAAGTTGACAAAAGATAAAACCTTAGAATTCATCTTGTGACCGCCGGGATGGCCAATCAAATGAAGGAAGTGTCATCTGATTGGCCATCCGGCCGGGTACAAGGTGAATTCTAAGGTTTTACAGATTCCACGCTGCTGGTGTCTGCCCTAGCAAATTATTTCCATTCACTTGCGCCAACTTCCGCCATACTTTACTAACAGTATAATTATATTAGACTGGTCGTTAAAAATTACATTTTTCCGACACCCCCTAAAAAGCTTTCTTTTGATGAAAAAACGGGAGGTAAATTTTTTCTTTTATAAAAAACATGTGTCACAAGACATGATCTAAGTTCATTTTTTGGTAAAATAATGTTTTGTTTGAAATTTATTATCACAAATAATATTTTTCCTGAAATATAAACAATTTTGGAACTCAAGTGATAAAAATTACAAAAAATTTCATTTGATGTTGTCTAGTTAATAAAAAATGAAGTATATTTAAATTAATAATTGTATTTTAAAAATAAATTAGTATAAACTTATTTTTTATAAACAGATTTATTAATTCGAAGGCTCAAGTAAACTTTCTTTAGTATTTTTTATACTTTTACTTCTATAATTATCTAAGAATTGATTGATTCTGTTCTTCATCTTAGATCGTCTTGCGGCACGTGTTGTTTTTAATAAAAAAAAAATTACCTCGTGTTTTTTTCATCAAAAGGAAACTTCTTATTTAATTTTTAACGATCAGTCTAGTATATATAGTATAATATCTCAAAAGCCTTGACTAACAATGATTCCACAGGAAACCAAATTAAATAATACAATAATTCCTTTTGAAATTAAGTATTTAAATTATGTTTAAGGTTCTTGATATTGTCATATTATTTTACTTAGTAATATTACATTTTCACATATCCACTAAATGATTCGTATGATAGGCTTTTGACATGTAATCTAGTGATAAAATAATGTGGAAGTTTGCGCTTGTAGATTGAAAAAAAAAATATTCAAGAAAGATATATTCAGCACAAAAGAGATCGTCATCCTTAAATAATTTAATCAAAAATATTCGAATTTTAAAATAGCCAATAGGCATGCGCACCCTAACAGATAAAAAGGTCCACTTCTTGCTCACTTTAACGTAACAACTAGCATTTTAAAAACAAATATTATTATTATTATATTAAACTAATTTTTTAAAATGTGTAAATATCTATACATAATTACATATATATATTTTTTTGTTTTGTAAAAAAAACTTCATTTCACCAGAAAATATCCTTTCTCTCTTATACATATATTTTAGTCAAGATAGTTTGATACAGGGTGAATAGAAATGAATACTTACTATTTCAATTATATTTTGTTTTGTTCTAATTATTATTTATTTCTATTTGTTTTTTGATCCTGACAAATACGCACAAAAATTCAACAATTTTAATTATTTTCAATTTTTCCAGTGTAAAATATATTTTTTAAGAATAAAATAAACTTTTAAATAAATAAATAAATTACTTATGTTAATTGATTATAATAATTATATTATATATTACTAAAAAAATTGTGTTCAAATTTATTTTTATTAATTTTATTTAATAATTGAACGATGTTTGGCTGGAGTAAGTACATATATAGAAAGAATCCGCTGGTTTCAAAAGTTTTGCTTTAATTCCCTGACAAGACGGAATATTCTAAAAAACACATGACAAGGATCACATTTATTTATACATTTATTATTTTAAATGGAGACCTTTTATAGAGCCTTGATCGTGCATCTACTCCTTAATTGACTCAAAGAAGATATTCTTATACCATCATAGTATTCCAGAAAATGTATGTAATGAAAACATTACTTTATTTTTGTTTATTTGTTTATTTTTTAGAAGAAAACGCTATTTTTGATTTTCCGTTTTTTTGGTTTGCTAATTTACGATATCAGAGCTAATTTAAAATTGGAAATTAATTAATGGAAAATATTAATAAAAATTAAATATTTCCAATTAATATTTTTTATACTAAATTATTAGCTATGATCTTTATCATGTACGTAGTTTTTGGTTATATCAATTTTATTTAAAGCTACATTTAAATTTTAGTAATCAGAATTTTTTATTTTAATTATAAAGAGGAAATCAATGAGAATTTTCTCTGCTACTATTGACTAGAAATTTTTGAACATTAAAGCAAATATTTTCTAAATTATATAATTATTATTCACTTTTATCTATTTTATTATTTATTTTACTTTTTTAATTTTATACATAATAATAATAATAAATACATACCGTATTTAAATAAGAAAGACCCAAGAAAGATTTCTCAAAAAAATCAATTGATTCCATTTGAAATTTGAAATGCTCGTTTATGCCTAAAATTTCGGAAATCAGCTATTTGCCCATCTATTTAAAATATTTAGAGTTCGAACTTAAAAAACTTAATTATTTATTAATCTAATTTAATTTTTTTCTTTTCCAAATTAAATTATATATTTAACTTTTTTTTAATTGTTTTTCACTTAATAAAACTTAATGAAAAAAAATATTTAAAAAAAAAAAAGAAAAAATACCCTGCTTTTGCTGCTGGAAACATATGGACCAAAAAAGTGAACAAAGCATCGAAAACGAACTGTCTGAAATTCCACACTCAGCACGATTTACAGTGATGTTATAAAGAAATGAGAATAGAATACACTCAAGTTGATTTTGATGCTTTGCTCACTTCTTTGCTCCCATACCACAATTTTATCAGCCTAAAAAAATAATTAAAAACCACCCTTTTGTTAGTAGTTCTAACTCACCCTGTATAAATTAACTAATATGAATAAATATAGCTAATGGTGATGCAGTTAGGGTGCCGAATTCCTAATATCAGCACCCTTAAATCCAGATTTTATTTCCTCTAATAAATATGTACTATACAACCAAACGGCCCTAGTGCTCTAGTTCTCCTATTTTCAGGAACTATTAATCTATTATTTTTTTAATATTATTATTACTATTATCGTTTTTTTCTGTTTAAAAATTATGAAAAAGGGCTAAAATTAAAAAATAAATTCTTAAGAGTAAAATTTTACAAAAAAGAAATATGCAATTTTAGTCTTAAATAATTAAAAAAAAGACATTTCCTGTTCTAGATTATAAATATATATAAAATATATAATTATATATATATTGTAAAAATTCAACAACAACAACAAATATTTTTGTCAATGATTTTATTTGTATTGATTTCTGAAACCTTGATCCAAAATGTCCTTTATTTTGCATTTTCGAGAAAAAAAAAAGAAATTTTCATAAAGTTATTTTTCATAATTATTAACAAGTTTTATTTATCATTAGATATAAGCTGAAACAATAGAAGAATAATGAGAAAAAGAAGAAACACACCTCAAGTCGACAAAAAGCATAAGTTAAATATTAAGTCTTCAAAGGTAAGAAATCTGGATATTTTATTATTTTTATTATTAATTACAATTACTTATTTATTTTTGAACAATTTTTATTTAAGGACTTATACATATTACAATATAGAGATAATAATAATAATGATACTACTTATAATACATTATTTAAAATGCTAGTGAGGCACTTCATTTTGAGTAAGCTTGTATTAGGTACATTAATGTCCATATTATTCACCTCTTGATAGTTTTATTAGAAAAAAATAAAAAATTATCATCATTGGATTTTTAAAATTATGCAAATCCATGATGAGCGGGACATCTCCTCGAGATATTATATATAATTAATAATTGTAAATCCATCCTCTATTATCTATTGGTTTGGGATGTTTGTAAACGGTGAAAAAAAAGTAAACAACCTACTCTAATGTGGTTAAAAATGTTTGTTCACCAATTAACTATTTCCTCTAGCGGTTGCTGATTTTCAGCAATCGGATCCTCAAACACATTTAAATTTTTTACAAAATAATTCCAAGTAAATATAATCATTTATTAAACAGCTTCTATGTCAAAGATCTAAAGTAAAGGTAGTTTTTGTACATCATAAAGGGGCAAAAAGATATTCAATTTTCAAATTTAAATTGTCATTGAAAATGTTTTATTTATTAACCATATTACAAGTCTAAAATCCTACTTTTTATTAAAAAAAAATGTAATTAATTTGCTTTTATTATAAATAAATTCAACGGTAGAAAATAAATTTTTCTTTAAAAGTCAACAAATTTCCAGATAATTAAAAATAAAGGAGCTGTGCTTATTTTAATTAAATTTAAAGTGAAAATCCTCACGCTTTAATGTTTAATAATCTGGCTGGAAATTTTTTGAGTTTCTAAAAAATATTTATTTTTTGATTGAAAAAACCAACCCCCATTGTCAGTCTGTTCTTTTTTACAAAAAGGGATACTGAAGTTGATTTTAGACTTGGAAATTCAAAAGACTTATTTCAAAAAGTATTGGACACATACATATAAGCTACTCTTTATATTATGTTTTAATTATTAGAATTGGTGAGTTATTTTACTAGTATTTTATTATTACCATTCGACTTAGTTAAAAATACATTTCATATTCAAAAAGTTAGGACAAAAACAATAGCTTTCCTCTTAAAACATTTTGAAAAAGAAAAAATTACAGTATTGGTCATTTAAAAAAAAAAAAATTAAAAAACAAATAGCGCGAAGGAAGGTTAACAAATAATTCACTGAGACGCTCACTCCCGAAACCCCACCCATGCAGATATGCCAAGAGACCACGATTAAATGTACGTACTGATGTAGATCAACGGATGACGGAAGGTAATGAAATATTACGAATTCTAGCCAGAGTTTCAAACAAAAAGATGGACCAAGTTCAAAAAAGCACGTAAACATAATAATGGGTTTACTAAGAAGAGAATATTATTGTCTTCGAACGAAACTATTAATATAGCAAAGTGAGGGAATAGGGAGTTTCTCTCGATTGTATACACTATGCACAATTGTTTAATTCTACACTTTTCAAAAAATAAATTTTATTATAAAAGAAATAACTTGAACTTATAATATTTAAAATCTATAAGAAACACGTAGAAGAGAGATCTGGTCTCTAATTTTAGGCGATACTTTTAGTATATTTATAGTGTTTAATGTTTTTGGACCGTTAGGTACGAAAAACTAATCACTGCTTCATTTTGTTAAAGTAATAAGTAGTGTGTTTTCAATTTCATTTCAATCGGTTGAACAGTGTGGAAAAAATCGACGACGAAAAAAAATGAATGAATACATAAATTTATCCATCCATACATCCCCACGGACTAAATGAAAAAATCGCACTTTTTGGGCTCTGGGCGAGAATCCATGTAATTTTTGGCAAAAGCGTCACGTGCTAAAATTCATTCTAAATGAATCCTACAATTTGTGACTTTGATTGACACCATGAGTTCCGGAGTAGTATACCTGAGGACTCTTTGAATTGGCGCTTGACGCTAGACCGATTCCAATACCTCCCAATCATATCATTCGACTCAAACTCACTAGAATTCAGGGATAAAATTTCAATGCTAGGCGTAACTCTAGGGTCTGACCTTTCATGGAATGACCATATCTCAACCACTGCTAAAGCTGCAGCGCGCAAGCTTGGTCTCCTATTTAGGTCTAGACGCTGTTATACTCCCAGTCAACTTCTTATACTGTATAAGGCTCAAATTCGCCCTTGTCTCGAATATGGTTCTCATCTGTGGAGAGGTGCCTCCAAGCATTCTCTTGCTACACTGGATGCAATTCAGAAGCGAGCAATTAAACTAATAGGAGAACCGGCTCTAACCAACTCACTCGACTCCCTGGCTCACCGAAGAACCGTTTCTGCCCCTTCCCTGTACTACAGATACTATCACGGTGTCTGTTCAGTCGAGCTGAAATCAATTATCCCCACTAATGCCCTCTTTACGAGAAATACGCGGTTTTCTAACGCTCAGCACCCCTTCGCTGTCAAATTGGATAAAAGTCGAACAAGCGCTTTCGCCAACTCTTTTATCCCTTTGACCTCCAGAGACTGGAACTCGCTCCCTGCCACCATCTTTCCCGTGACTTATAACCTTCAGCTATTTAAGACCCGTATCCACAGATACCTTCGAACCCCGCCCAACCCATAAAATTCTTTCTTCTTCTTTTCACGATGGAGGGGCCAACCCAGGCCTTTAGGGGTTGCACATTTTTTGGTGTAACTCCTTCATAAAAAAAAAACTTTATCTACCAGTGCTTCCCATTGGATTAAGTAAAACGCAAAATCACATTAATAAAATAGAACTATGGCAGCGAATCGGGAAAACTCGAATGTTTATATGGTAAACTCTGCCTTTTCTATTCTCTACCTATTTAATGCTTATGTAAAAATTATCCTTTCATTTATACTTAATGGCTTACATGCCATAAGCTCTGGAGCATTCTATCAACGACTAGACTCGCCTAGCTCATACGCAGCTTTCATTCTTCTGCGCCCAGCGTGTTGCCTAAATACAGGAGCTCCAAAGTCATAAATCAAGTTCAAATTCACACTACATTTTGAGAATTTTAATTAGTACAGTTATTTAGTTATATTTTTTTATATGTACAAAAAAAGTGAATTAGTTAAAAAGAACTAAATTAAAAAATAATTCAAATTCAAGTTCGAGCTAAAATATTCAATTATTTTTTCAGTCGTGATTGTAAAAGATAAAAAATTGTCTATTGGCTGATAAAATGAAATGAAAAATTATTATTTACTCTTTACTCTGACCAATGGGTTAACTTCTCTATTTATAGGCGATACTTTAAATATTTTTTAGTGTTTAATGTTTACCTATAGGCCGATCTGTGCCAAAAACTTAACAACGCTTTATTTTGTAAAAGTTATGGTATCTTTTCAATTTCATTTCAATCGTTTGAACGGTGTGAAAAAAATTACCAACGAAAAAAATGAATCAATACATAAATCCATACATCCCAACGAACTAAATGAAAAAATCGCATTTTTAGGCTCTGGGTCGAGACTCTATTTATTTATTTTTCTTCAAATGTGGCCCGTTTAAGCCAAAAGGTTGGACACCCCTGTGCTTTAACTGCTACGCTTGGATAAATTAGACCAATTTGTGAAATTTGTTTATTTATTTAAAGGATCTAGTCGTCATCTATCAATGAATGTCATTATTATTGGATACCGTTTCAATAATGATCTTTATTTCGTAATTAAACACTTGTGAGTATATATACGAGCCCCGTCCCATCTCAATTGGCCCACCAATATTTTTTTCTTTTTAAATAAAATTATGCTAATTCACGGTAAATTTAATTTAAATATTTATTTTTATTATCATTTGGAATAACATTTTAAACAATTTAAAACATTTTATTGTAACATTTAACTTTAAATTATTTTTTAATTGTTAAAAGCATATTTTTACATAAAAAATAGTTATTTGCTTTTCACGAATTTTTTTTTAGAATCTTTGAATATGTGAAATAATCAAGTAGGCTTTGTCTTTTTCCAACAAAAGAAAGTTTGTTTTATTTATTATTAGTAAAAATGACTCGTGGAAAGGTTGTTGATGAAAAAATTCGCTCAATTATTATCAATTTATTTAAAAAGGAAAAATCAAACGCGGAAATTGGCGATCTAGTTAATTTATCAAAGTTTACACTCAGAAATATTATTCAAGTTTATAAAACAACGGATACAATAGCTACAAAACCTCGGTATGCGTCGAAATCCAAAATATCAGATGCTGATAGACTGGCATTGAATAAGATTATTAGAAAAAACAGGCTTTCGAACTATGGTCTATTACCTGTTCTTTGGAGCGATGCTGTGAGGCGAAGTGTTTCAAGATCCATGTGCCATAGAGAAGCCCTTAAGATAGGTTTTAAAACTTACTTTATTGCAACTTATTCCAAATTTTTTTTGTAATTTTACTAATTTTTTTAGGCAAAAGAACTCTTGACATTAAAATAAAAGAAAAACTGGCTTAAATTGGCTAAAAGTCACATTAATTGTACGAGTGATGAGTCTCGTTTTGAAGTTTGTGTTGGGGACAATCGAAGCAAAATTTAATAAGTACGTTACCCAAAAGAATTCAATCCGTAATTAAAAATAAAGGCGACGTCACACAGTGGTAAAGGTTTTGAATTTTGTATGTTTTCCATGTTTTTAACAATTAAAAAATAATTTTAAGTTTTTTTTTTTTTTTTTTTTGGCTTTTCGGCCATGGTAGCCATAAGCCATTTACGATACTATTTATTTTTATTTTTAAATTTGTCTCTACCTCGGGGGTCAGATTTTAGCCGGATGCCTCGAGCCGGATTCGAACTCGGGTCCTCTTGGTTAGCTGGCTGACATGCTACCGCCTAGCCTACCCGACCCCAAATTTTAAGTTAAATGTTACAATAAAATGTTTTAAATTGTTTAAAATGTTGTTTCAAATGATAATAAAAATAAATATTTAAATTCAATTTACTGTGAAATAGCATAATTTTATTTGAAAAGAAAAAAATATTGGTGGGACGGGGCTCGTAGCTTTCTTAAGAAAAATCTATAATCTACTTTTATAAATGTTTTGAAATAAGGGAAAATTTTCATTGTCCTTTTTTGAGTGCTTTCAACCAAGACTCTGCCTTTTTAGTTTCAGCCTACAATACCATTGCAAATATTTTAATTTCAATTATTTTCTCTATTAATCTTTCCAAATTAATTGCATATTCTTAGAATTTATGAAAGTTTCCTTTAATCTCTTAAATAAAAAAAAGTAAAACAACTATAGAGATAGATGGTGGGTGAAAATTCATTAAAATAAAATATTAATTTAAAATATTTAAGATAGCTGATTTTACAACATTTAACATTCAAATTAAATTAGAGATTAATTGGAAACAGAGCAGAGAGCGCAGTCAGAGAGTGGAGTGAAATTTATGTTTACCGAGGAAAAAATCTATTCATAAACAGATAAAATAAGGAAAATGGAACATAAAGGAAGAAAATATAGTAGTATTAGTAGGAGGGCGGTTAAAGGAGTAGCTAAAAGGGGTTAAGGATTATTTTAGCAATTAAAATGGAAGAGAATAGAATAAACAAAGGAGAAGTGGATCTAAAGAGCTAAGACACGGGGCAATTCTGCTAATTCGGAGAATTCGCTTACATTTACTGAATGTCCTTAATAGAAAGTCACTAGAATTGTCGCGAGATATATATATATCATCAAAAATTAAAATGGATTATTTAATACATATAGTATAAAGGCTCAAATTACCGATAGTTGCAGAGTTCAAATTTTTAAGGAAATCATGAGAAATTGTCATCTACTAAGCTGTCATGGATAATTTTTATTAGATGTCAGAATTGTTGTATTCTTGTATTCCTTAAGAGGCCAATACACTGTCAAACAAATTGCGCAACACAGGCTTTTGTGCAATTGTTTGACAATGTATTGCAGTTTTTGATGCATTGCGCAAATGTTTGACAAGTTTAAAAAATGTTTGCAATCTTTTGCATAACGGAAGCGTTTGTGCAATGCGTTGTATTGTGTATGGGCGAGTTGCGCAATATTTTTCAGTTGTCTGCCGGTTTTCTTGGTGAAAGATTCACTTGTGCAACGCAGCGTTGTGCATCGCTTTGTTGCGCAATTTCTCTGGCAATGTATCTGCCCAGGCAAACGATGAGTAACGCAACGTTGCACATCGATTTGTTGGACAATTTGTTTGACAGTGTATGGGCCCCTTTAGAAATTTTTAGTCTACTAATATTGACAATGTGAACTTGTATATTCAATTTGGAAATAGTTATTCTATTGCCCTTCGATTTTTGAAAAAATTCAATATTCGAAACACTCAATTATATTTATTTAAATTATATTACATGGCTATGTGTATAAATTTAGAATAACTAGACCATTAAATTTATAAAAAAAATTAAATCTTTGAGTGAAATATCTATATCTCTATACATATTATGTCAAATTGTTTTGCTTCGAAGGGCCAATAACTCGGGTTCATTTCTCGAGGAGGTATCTACAACTTTTCTAATATCTAATAAAAATTATTCATGACAGCAAATGTACATGAGAATTCTCGGTGATTTTCTGCGTAATAAATTTAGAAATTTGGGCAATTTTTTGTTTTCTAACACTTTGAGCCTTGAAATACTAAGTTATTTTAAAGGTACAGCTTCTTAATACAAAATTGCCAGTCATATTTCAGCTTATTAGCTACGTCTATTCGAGATCAATTAAAATTTATTCTGATTTTCCGCAGTGCGCACCTGAAAATTCTCAAGATAGAAACTACAAAACTAATTATTTTGGTTTAGTACGCCGATAAACAAATAATAATAATTTTCTTTTAGTAATATAAACATTTCGGTTCCAGAATGCACTTTCTACAATCTTTCGATCTTCTGATATTAAGTAGTGTCAAGATTAAAATCATTTGACCTTAAAAATAAATTATCTTGCTTCAAAAGCAAGGTGTTAAATTTGAGCGCCTGTTGATTCAAGCAGAAACACAGAATGTCATTTTGTACTTGCTAATCAGTCTGACGTAATAATACCCTCTCCACGGAAAACAGTTTGAGATATGATGTTCTACAGGTTTCTCTTAATTGAAAGTTATCTATGTGAAAGATTAAAAACGAGGAGGAAAAATTGGAAACTTTTTCAATACTTGTACCCAAGTCTCTGCGAATTGTTTTATTTATTGAAAATTATTTTTTATCTTGTGCTAATTTTTTCATTAATCCACCGATTGATACTTTCAATAAAAAGAAAATCTCTCTATTAATTTATTTTTAATCATTGAAAACAGATGGAGCTCTTACCAAAATTATAATAAAAATCATAAAGAAAAACAAAGAGGTTATCCTCCGCTTGATCCAAATAAACATACACGCATATATATCTATGTATCATCATCATTGAGTATTCAGTTCTAAGACTGGTTTGATGCAACAATCCGTCTCCACTCGACTCTGTCCCCCGCCAGCTGTTTGACATCTCTAAATGCCTGTCATCCCATATCCCCAATTAATTGGTTGAAATATTCTAATCTAGGCCTTCCACTTCCCCTTTTCTTTCTCTCCTCCCCCTCCAAAATATCCCTAAGCAGTCCCCCATTTCTCAGTGTGTGCCCCATCATCTGACCTCTTCTCTTTTTCAGACTCTTTCACAAGGTTCTTCTTTCTCCGATTCTTCCAAGAACTTTTGCTCACAAAAAATAAAGCTAACCCCCCAAAATTTTCAGAGAGTACTTAGTCTGGAAAAAGGTTTCACTTTTTCCTTTGTCACGACTAACTTTAAAGAATCTCCCAGATAAATTATTAAGTCTCTCATTAGATTGGTGTTATTATTGTTGAATGTTAAAAAAAAGAAACATTTATAGCATATTACTTGAGTGGTTTAAATAAATAAAGTTTTTTTATAATAAATATTTACTATCTGGTTTAACAGTGCGATTATCAAGATTTCTAAAAGAGTTTAGTCGACTAGAATGTTAATTCACCCCTAGTTCCCCCTTTCCTCTTTTCGTTTAATTACAAGGCCTGGACCTAGTTTAATTAGCTAATCAACAACGAACAATGTCAACACTTGGCTTTGTTTATTTACATTTTAGAATATTTAATGAAATTTAACTATTATCGCGTGATAATGAGCATGACGTTATATTTAAACCCTATTTATCGGCACATCTAGATTGCCTATAGGTATAAATATATTTCTATCATGATCTGTAGGATAGAAGTAGCAAGATCTCTAACAGATATTAAATTCTTATAACATTTTTTATAAATTCTGTAAATTATTATTAATAAATAATACAAACCAAAGAATACGCATATATTTATTTATATTGTTCTTTTTTATACTTCCCATTTTGGCCCTCGGGCTAGGAACTTCTTGGGTACAACATTTCTTCTTTTATAGGAGTATATTTTTGGTACGACTTTGTGAACATAGCACATTTGATCAGATTTAATCAACTTTCCTTATGAGTACGAGTATATGTTTGTGTGTAAATTTATGTACTGGTGTGATTATAGCCTGTCAAATGTTTGTAGAGATCTAGACTTGAACCCGGACCTCCTGCTCCGTATTCAAAGACTTTATCCTCGGATTACTTCAATGAAAATTGAAATTATTTTTTAAAGTTATCCCATTATTATTTATTCGATTGATGAACATGTTCATGATCTGATAGATTTTCTGGGTTACACTACCCAAGCCAAAATTCGAAAAAAATTGAAATTTTCTAATTTATTCACGATTCCTTCAAAATTTGAAGCATTTTTGAGCTGTTGATAAATATAAATAGTTCAAGTCAACAAATTCCAATTTCAAATTATTTTCCAACTTCACTTCATTAGTGAAATAGAAGCTATATTAAATATGAGGATTGCAGATTTGATGCTGTTCTGGTTGAGTTGCTTATCAAAAGAGAAGTTTTAGTTGAAACCACCTAAATGTTCATTTTTAATTAGAAAAACTCTTATGTATGCACGACGTTTCGACACTTAGTTAAGTCGTTTTTAAGTCATCATTGAGTATACAGTCCTAAGACTGGTTTGACGCAACCACCCGTCTCCATTCGACTCTGTCTCCCGCCAGCTGTTTGACCTCTCTAAATATCTAAATATCCCATATCCCCAATTATTTGGTTGAAATATTCTAATCTGGGTCTTCCCCTTTTCTTTCCCACCTCCCCCTCCAAGATATCCCTAAGCAGTCCCCCATGTCTCAGTGTGTGCTCCATCATCTGACTTCTTCTCTTCTTCAGACTCATCCACAAGGTTCTTCTTTCTCAGATTCTTCCAAGAACATCTTCATTTGTAATTTTATCCATCCATTTGATATTCATCATTCTTCTGTAGCACCACATTTCGAAAGCTCTAATCTCTTTCTTTCAGCTTCTCTAATTGTCCAGGTTTCACACCCGTACATGCTCCATACATATGTCTTCAATAGCATCTTCCTGTTTTCTAAGAGGAATGAGGAGGAGCATAGTAGTTTTTATTTTGAATTAAACCTCATTTTTGCTTGGGCAATTCTTGATTTAATTTCGTTTTTTTGCTCTTCCCATCCCATGTTATTTTACAGTTATAGTCTTTCGAGATCCATAGGGGCTACATCTTTACTGGAGCACCCCTTCTTGCATTCGATTGCATTAAAAAAAAAAAAAAAAAAAAAAACTTCCTAGCTAGGGTAATTCCTTAACTCCTTCTAGGTTTTCTTGGTTAATTTTGATGCATTCCTGTCTCGTTTTTTTTTGTACATACTAGAACCTTTGTTTTATTCTTGTTTATTTTCATTTTCGTTTTTAAGTGCTGGGGTCTTTTAATCGACTAAGGTCTTTTTTCAGGTTTTCCTATTCACAGATTGCTGATATATCAGCCAAACTGTACAATGCGTAAGTTTGACAAATCGAATTATTCAAAAAACCTCACATTTCACTCGATAATGCAAAGAAGGGGGTATCAACATCCCTTAAGTATTCCTCAAACTACAAACATAATACTCGATTAAATAATTTTAGACTTACTTAATCAATTCCATCATTTTAAGAAATCTTTTTATGTTTGTTGGAACATTCTGAATTATTATCAAGATTAGAGTATGGCTGATATTTCTAGAGCCTGTGGATAGAAAACCTGAAAAAGACCTCAATTAGAAGACTTTCTCCGAGAACTTGAAAACAACTTCAGAACTAGCGGTCAAAATATCGAGCATTCTAATGAGTTTTTCTCATGAAAAATGTGTAATCTATGTAGGTGGTTTCATTCGGTAATTCTCTGTAGATATTTAAATAAAATTTTAGATATTATTATATTATACCTGTATAGTGTCAAGTGGACGTGACCTATGTCCTTGTTAAAGAGGAAAATTCAACTTTTTCAAACCAGGGAATTCTTCTCTCGTTCATTTTTTAAAATTTTTCTTATATCTATGTACTTACTTACATATAACTTGTATATCTTTTTTCAATTAGAAACATGAAAAGGTTTAGTATTTTTTTATCTAATTATTTTTATTTTTTATTTTACCTACCTTAAAGTTACGCCCCTCTAATTGTTATAAAAGTAAATAAAAGCGTCTACTCCACCCCATTAATTGTCTACGGAATTTTCTCCGTTCCTCTACTTTATTTCAATTTCAACATAATAATTGGATTATTTCTTTTTTTGAACTTTTTTTTTCTTTTTCTTTTATCCATCAAATTACTCATTTTAATCATGAGTTTCATTTTATTTTATATATATATTTTGGAGGGTGGTATAGTCATTTTTTATTAAAATAAATCATTTGAATCGAAGTACATTTTATTACGCAATAAAAAAAGTTAATATTCGCATGATTTATTGTTCTTATCATCTTAGAGAAATTCTTTGCAATCGATCAGAATATCTATTTGACAATATAAATTTGTGATTGAAAAATGTATAGTTAAATAAGGACTTTACTAGTAATATCAATTCTTGAATTTATTCATGTACCTAAACCTAGCTATTTTTCCACACTTGTCTACTCAATTATTTTTTTAAAAATCATCTGAAGCATTTTTAGAAATTTTTAAATATGCCGTCCAAATGCAAGTCGGGCTCTCATTGCGATTCTGTATCCACCCAAAATACCTGAGATAGTATTTATATTGTAATTATTTGTTTCAATAAATAATTATAAATTAATCATGTGTGATTTAAATAAAACTTCAAACTTTAATCAAATAAATCACAAAAATAAAAGCTTCAACAGCTTCATTACTAATACCTGAGATAGTAAATTTGTTCTTATTTGTCTTTGATAAGGAGAAAATGAACTTAATTTAAAAATATGTTTTTATAATTTTGTGTTCAACCGTGTCGCATTTTATTTGTGAATAACCCATATAGGAGATGCCAGGCTTTAACGAAGGGGCCAAGCACGAGCCATCATGGGCAACCGAGGCTCTGCTTTATCAGTATTGGCCTACATTCGGGTCAGTGTGGGGCAGCCGAGCCTGGGTTGTTCGGTGTTGAGCCAATCTTGGGCCCGTGCTGGGCAACCGAGGCTCTGCTTTATCAGTATTGGCCTACATTCGGATCAGTGTGGGGCAGCCAAGCCTGGGTTGTTCGGTGTTGAGCCAATCTTGGGTCCGTGCTGGGTCAGTATTGAGCCAATATAGGTTGCCATTATGGGCCGCGGTTATCATCCCCTATTCAAACCTGTGTTGGGCCAGTACTGTCTTGCAGCTTAGGACCAAGCTTGAGAAGTGTTGGCGCAGTCCTGGTTCAGTTCTGGGCCCTTCGTCATTTCCTATATGGGAAATACTCAAAAAATTAATTATTTAAATAAAAATTTAATAATGTAATTATCTCCAAGCTTGCCCCCCCCCCCCCCCCCCGTGGAATTTTTTCTGCGGGCACCCCTGAATGACTGTCATGTGGTGCGCCCACAATCTAGTCAATTTCTTTGTCAGAGAAGCAACCACTGTAATCGTATTCTTAATTAGTAAGTAATATATATAGGTATATGTATATAGCCATAATTAAGTAAATGATTCTTATTGAATTAGAGATCGGATTCAAGAGTGAAGTCAGGGGGTGTCCTGGGGCGTCTCTGATGGGCGGGCAAGCGGTAGGTCTGATTTGGGCTCTTATGACGTCACGTTGACGTGCCGGATTAAGTTTTAAAATAGACCTCGTGTTGGCCTGGCCTCTCTTTCTTTGCCCCTTGGTTCGTTCCTTGAGGCTTGAGGCCGATTATCGCATTTCAAGCATCTTAATGTAATTTAACAATTTGTGCGATCCCGCCCTTCGTGCCCTCAGCCCTTAGCCCAGGGCAACGCGCTCTTTATCAGCCCAACCTATTTTTGAATATTTTTTATGTCTGTTTTTATTGAAAAAAAAAAAAAATTAAAATAATTTTCTATTCTAGTTTGAATATCAACTCATTCATATAGGCCACAATTGTGCATTTATAAATAAAACATAGATTGTTCATCAAGTACCTAAGGAAAATCTGGAGTAGGAAAAATCATGTGGAGTCTTCAATTGAGTTATGGATAATTTGATTAAATTACTTACAAGTAGAACACACTTTTCTAATTTTTCCAAATAAATTCCTAGCCTGAAAAAGTGGATAGCTTAAATTATAGGCAACATAAATATTATAAATATTATTTTGGTTCGTGGTACACTCATTTTTTCAACCCAGTTTTGAAATAGCACGACAGAAAAAAAAGGATTTTTTACGCGGTATATTTACTTAACCCGATTTCAAAATCATTTTTTTTTCAAATAAATATAAATAAATAAAAAAAATAAAAATATAAAATATTAAAACTTAATTATGCACCATAAGAATACTTGACTATACTCTTAATGGTAAAGATATCACCAAAGCTTTTGACCAGATTTGGCACAAAAATCTTCTTGCCAAACTGCCAGCCTTTGGATTCACACCAACACTTCGCAAATGGATAGAAAGCTTTCTGACAAACCGAAGTATAAAAGTTGTGGTGGATGGAATATCATCTGAATCGTTCTCCACAAACGCTGGTGTTCCCCAAGGCTCTGTAATCTCCTCCACACTCTTCCTAATTTATATAAACGACGTTATCGATCAAACGTCAAACCCCACTCATTGTTACGCCGACGATAGCACTCTACACAGCAAACCCTCACTCGCGAATAATCGAATCAATGTTGCCTCCTCAATTACTCTCGACCTAGACAAACTGAATAAATGGGGCTCTCAAAATTTAGTGAACTTTGATTCAAACAAGACTCAATGTTGTCTAATTTCTAAAATAAAGATTTCCCTGATATTCACTTCGATTCGAATACCCTGAAAATGTGTGACAGCCTATCCATGTTGGGCGTCTCTGTCGCATCTGACCTGTCTTGGAATGAACACATCTCCTCTGTTGCGAAATCTGCAGCAAGGAAGATTGGCTTCTTATTCAGGTCCAAGCGATTTTACAAACCCCCACAACTTCTCACCATCTACAAGGCCCAAATCCGCCCCTGTCTCGAATACGGCTCTCATCTATGGAGAGGAGCCTCAAAATATTCTCTTGCTACCCTGGATGCAATTCAGAAACGAGCCGTCAGGCTAATTAACGATTCTACCCTCACCGACTCCCTCGACTCGCTGGCTCATCGAAGAAATGTCTCTGCCCTTTCCCTTTTCTATAGATACTATCACGGCAGGTGCTCCGATGAGATAAAATCAATAATTCCCCCCAAAGCATCCTTTGCACGTAGCACGCGTTTTGCCGACTCCCAACACTCTTTCGCGGTCAAATTGGAAAAGTGCCGGACCACTTCATTCGCCAATACATATATCCCCATGACTTCAAGGAACTGGAACTCTCTCCCAGCCTCCATCTTTCCCAGCAGCTATAATCTTCAAACCTTCAAAACCGGGGTGCATAGACACCTACGTCTACACCCTCTCACTTAATCAACTTTCCCTTCTCTTCGGTAATGCAAGAGTCTTTCGAGATCCATAGGAGCTGCATCTTTACTGGCGCACCCCTTCTTGCATTCGATTGCATTAAATAAAAAAGTAAAAGTATAATAAATAATAATATGAAAAAAATTTAAGAAATTGAAATTTTTTTTAATTGCTTCTATTTAAAAAATGATTGCTTTCGGGTTTTAGGCAAGAAGATACAGAAGAGCCAGATAAAGTAGGTATAATAATTCTTAAACATTCCAAAGTATCACTAATAAATATACATTTTCTTAATTTACAGAATTTTTTTTGCAATATTAAATAAAAAAAAGGCTTTTTTTAAATGAAGAATAATTATCCTTTTTTTGTTTCCCAAGGAAATGGTTATAAAAAAAATAAAGTTTATTATTTACTACATTCAAGCAGGTGTGGCTTTTTCAATACATAAATCGTGCGGGAAATTATTTATCTATTTAATAAAAGAAAACACCTTTTAAAGTTTTCTTAGGGCTCCGTTATTCTTATGAGTAGACTTCATTGTCTGCAGGTCCAAGCGTGCGTCCACTAAGACACAGTTAATAACCTCATTGATTTTTCCTATAAATCAAAGTTTGTAAACATGTAAACACTTGATAAGGAGAAATCACTGGGGATGATGACGCAAATAAACAAATAATATCTTTCTTTTGTTGACTAACCAGCTTACTCTTACAACAAAACTAATTTACTTACATCTAATCGAGTATTTGAATCCATGAGAACCCACAAACATATTTCTAATTAAAAAAGACTGATGATATACATGCTGTGCAAAATTATCGGATCACTACTAAAAATAAGCTGACATTTTCTGATGTGGCCATCGACTTGACTTTATCATACAAACTGTCCCCTCACTCATATTTAATATTTAATAAAATTATTTATAATCATGTAGGGAAGGGGGGTTAGTTTTTGCATTTTTAGACTCCTGGGGGCCCACTGATTATGTATACAAAATTTGGTTGAGTTTAGTACAAGAGCCTATATTTTCATTTTTTAACCCTACACCTCCCCCCCCCCCCAAACCCATTTTGGGCGGTTAGTTTTTGAATTTTTAGACTTCTGGTGTCCTACTGAATCCCACAAAATTTGGTTGAGTTTGCTCAAATGGCCTAAATTTTTAATTTTTAACCCCCCCTTTACCCTCCTTAATTCTGGGTGGATATGCGCCAAAATCTAATCAGCTCTTAATAAAACGTTTCGGCCTGAATTTATTTGGCCATCTTCAGTTAATTAGGCTACAAAATTTACGCGTAGATGTTAATTGATATATTTTATACAAAATTACAAGTTGACCAAGTTGGTTGTTTAAACTTACAGTTATATACAAAATGCGGTACACATGTGATCGAACCAAGCCTTGTCTTGTTGTTTTATTTTATTCTTCACTCCTTTTTGCAAAATTTATCGATAAATCCATCATAGAATTTTTCGTTATTTTTTTCCAATTTAACATTAGATTTTTATCAAATGATATTTAAACAGAGAGGATAATTTATATTCACTTCACCTTCTTCTGGTGATGTTTCAATTTTTTTCAAAGTTGGAAACTGATTGTCACGCTCGTAGAAAAGGCATAAATAAAACTAAATGAATTAAATTAAGAATAAAAATAAATATTTGCTCATTGTGCTTTAAAATGTCTGAAACGCAGAGAAAAATACTTTTCAACTATGAGCTTTTCTCTTTGTGTGTCTCAATTCCGATACCCACGATAACCCAAGAACGAAAATTTCGTTTGTATCAATTCATAGTACCTACTGATTAGATTTTTCAATATCTGGTTCAAAAGGCAGAAAATATTTTTTGAATTAATCTAGTGAAATTTTAAGAGGATGTTGTGTAGTATAGCCACAAAATGAACAATTTATATTTAAGTTTATTAATCATTACCAGGGCAGCTCTAGTGTATCGAGTCAAAACTTTTTTATTATTTGATGTGCGGGTGAGCGATTCTTTCATTAGAATCTAATGGATGAAAATAACTACAAAGGGCACCGATAGAATGATCTCTTTTTCTTCAGAGCTAATGTGTATTGCAAGGATGACAAATACAAGTTCAAACGTGTTTCAGACTATTAGAGATTAATTTCTTAATTTCTATTATTCTAGGAATGGCCTTTTGCACTCGGACCAGCACGATACTTGTTATAGAGAGAGAGAATATTCAATAGGACTTCTTATATTAAATTGAAAGTTTTTGCCGAGAGTAGCAGAATTTTTATATATTGAAGGAGACAATAAAACCACATGAAAAATGTTAACCTTTCATTCATAAATTAATTCCTGTGAATACATTGTAATAGACTGATGAAGAGGGCAAAGCCCTCGAAACTATAGTCTCGCTATAAATAAATAAAATTTATAATTCCAGCAGAAGACACACTCTTTTATTGTCTCCTTCAACAATAGGACTTCATTAAAGCAAATACTTTTCCCCAAATATCTTTTAGTTCATCTTTCAGGATTAATTTTTTAAATGCATTGATCGAGTTATTCTGCGATCGTCCTCAAGTATTACCAGAGAACACCCACTCTGATTTTAGGTTAACTGAGATGGCTACGTGTCGGTCAAGGTAGACTCTATGTACAGTCCAGTCAAAAAGCGAGTCTATATAAAGCTTGACCGACACGTAGCCATCTCAGTTAACCTAAAATCGGAGTGGGTGCTTACTGCTCATACTTGAGGACGATCGCAGAATAAGTCGATAGGTACTTTGTAGTTGTATTGTATTATTTGTTCTTGTTCAATAAATAATTATAATTATTTATGTGTGATTTCACTAAAAATTCAAATTTTAATCAAACTAATCACAAAAAGAAAAGCTTCAACAGCATATTAACAAATATATTGAATAATCTAATTTTAAAACTTGGTGTAAATGCGACGCAGGGGGCCAAAATAGTGTTAACGATATATACTGAAACCTTAATTTGTAATTTAATTAATTAACTTTAGACTAAATTTGATTCAAAACATTGCGGACAACTGTTAGAGATTGATTATAATTAATTTAGGATGAGAACTCGTTAACTGAGAACATTTCTGTACAATTTTATAGAATTACTATTGAAGTTGCCTGGGAGAGAGTCGAACTGATTCTCTTGTTAAGTTCGCTCACTTGATATAGCTGCCAAAGATATATATATAGAAATATAGATATAGGGGAGAGGGGAGTATTTTCAACTATTTAAACAAATCTATTAAAAATGGATAGCGTACCGGCCTATTTATTTATTTATTTTATTTATTAATGATGTTATGTACATAGGTCAGAGTAGACTCTTATAGTGTACAATCAAAAAAAAAAAAAAAAGAAACTGACAAATATAGAGATTAACAATATAAAGAAAAATGAAATATAAATTAGATACAAAAATACAAGAAACAGAACAAAACGTAAAAAAAATACAAAATATAAAATACAAAATACAAATACAAAGTATAAGTTTATTACAAAATATAAATTACACAATATAAAATATAAGTTAGAGGCTATAGCATTAGCATGATAGGGCTTCAGTGAGTCCACGCAGAAAGCGGGCAGCAGAGGATGGTTGTCTTAGGGCAGAGGGCATTGAGTTCCACAGTCGTGGGGCTGTGATCTCAAATGACCTCGATCTGAGGGCAGTCTGGTGTCGCGGGCATACCAGGGCTCTTGATCTTATTGAAGGACCATCAGGGGTAAGTAGTTCCGCCAGGTAGGAGGGAGACCCCGATATAAGGACCCTATGGACAAACCTCAGGTACCTAAACTTTAGATAGTTAGGAAGGCTGAAGCCTAATACTCAAATGTTTCAATATAGTTGTCTCAAATACTGTGTTCTTGAATCAAATGAAATTTATTTGACTCATTTAGCCATATACGTGGCGTATTTGAGAAAAAAACATCATTTTTTCAGTGTAGAATAAAATCTTATTTTATATTCAACCATATACTTATTTTGCATTAGCACGCTAGACAAGAGGATTTAAAGGGGTATATACCCCTCCCCCCTTAATTGGATTTAATATCTAAAAAAAAAGATGAAAAAAAACTTTGATCAGCTTATAATAAATTTTAATAGAATTAACAAACTGCTAATACTTTTGTTTATTTGTGTATACGGAGCACGAATTAATAACGTTTTATTTAAAAAAAAGACATCTCAAATATTCTATAAGAAATAGAGTATAGAACCCTCTTCAGGCAGTCCAACTTGCACTTATTTAAAATTGTATTCCTTATTCTTTTAATTAAAGTAAATGCTCTACATGGCATAAAAACACTTGTTATCTTAGTGGACAATTCAATGAAGATTTAATCTTAAATAGAATTCGCTTCCTCTGCTGTCATTTTCCCATGGTTTTTGCTATATTTTCATTGTCTTACGAATCTTTTCTGACAAAAAAACATTAATTTTTTAGACCATAGAATAAATAGAAATAATGTTTCGACTCCTTGATATTATATTTTATAAATTATTTGCTGAAATGGCTCTTTATTGCAGAAAGTTTCCTGTCTCGGCTACACTAGAGATTGACCGTAGCACTTAAAAAACAGATTTAAGAAGTTATGGCCATTTTTGGAAGAAATGCAGATATACCTACTTATTTTTTAAAATTATGTGACATTAAATTGAAAGTTTCTTTGTGGCGAGAGTAGTAGAATTTTTATAAATTAAAGGAGATAAAAAAGAGTGTGTCTTCTGCTGGAAAAATAATTTTTTTAATTTATTTATAACGAGACTATAGTTTCGAGGGCTTTGCCCCCTTCATCAGTCTATTACAATTGAAAAATATCAATTCCTGTGAATCAATTATAATAGACAAAGGCCTCAAAACTATAGAGTCTTTAAAATAAATTAAAAAAAATTATTTTTCCATCAGAAGACACTCTTTTATTGTCTCCTTTAATTTATGGAACATTGCTACTTCAGGCAGTTTGCAATGTGTTTTTTAAAAGTTTTTTTTTTAAATAAACAAAAAAAATCCCAACCACTTTTTGAAATTAATGAATATATTCTGCCAGAACACGTAGATATTATTTTTTGTTAATTAATATGGAAATTAATTCCCAGTTACATCAGAACTCTTGATAAATGGAATATTAATGCCGTATTGAAATTACATTCTAATGGGTGGAAAATAAAATAAAAATTTCTATCTACGTGAATTCTAATAAAATGCATTGAAATTGTCCAATATAAGTTTAAACGTTTATAAGAAATGTTGTCATAGCGGAAGTAGAGGAAAAGAGATATAAACAACAAATTACTGTAGTAAACCTATAAATTTAAAAATAAATCAAATCAAATTAATTTAGATTGAGACACAATAAAATAGAATTATTATTTCAAAGAAAAAATGTGAAAAAATAAAATTTCCAAAATTTCATGAAAATATTGAACTCATAAAGCTTTGAAAAATCTTGGATTTCAGATTAAAAATAAATTGAAATTTTTCAATTGGATAATCTTGAAAATTTAAAAAAAATAAACTTTTGCTTATTATTAGACTAATTACTTGTCAAGTGTTTACTTGAAAATTTTTAGTTTGCCAAGAGTAGCAGAATTGATGATTCACAAGAAAAATCAATGAGGTTATCCTCTGCTAGGTGAAAATAAACTATACATATTATACATAGATACATATTAAATATAAATATATATATGGCGTGCGGTCAATGGATGGATGCTGTGGATGCGGCGCATCCCCCAAATTCCAAAATGTCAAGAGTATTTTCAGAGAACACCCACTCTTATTTTAGGTTAATTGAGATGGCTACGTGTCGGTCAAGGTAGACTCTATGTACAGTCCAGTCAAAAAGCTAGTCTATATAAAGTTTGACCGACACGTAGCCATCTCAGTTAACCTAAAATCAGAGTGGGTGTTCTCCATGTCGCCATGCGAGAAGACGAATCGCAGAATAGCCCTGAGGCTCAAAGCGCCATAGTTGTATTGCTGTTGTTTGCTCCCGTCCGCCATGCCTGGCAGGCCTGTGTGCATTGAAGATAGCCATCAATATAGATTCGTCCCAAATGCACTTATTACTTATGTTAATGATTGTTTTCGTAACTGGGTTAATGAAGTATGAGGTTGCGGTGTACCCATACACGGGTTACAGCCCAACAAAATTAGTAAAGTTGCAAAAGAACCGATTTTTCTGATTTTTTTTATAATATAAAATCAGTGAGCAAATTAACTTCAGCAAATCCTAGATGTAGGCATTGAGGGAGACACCCTGGCTGAGCAACACCCATCACTGCCAGCAGTTAGTCGTGGGAAGGGAAAGTGCTATCAGAGCCAATTTGTAAGCGAGTGCAGGTGGAGTCCAGCGAGCTCAGCCCCAGTGTTCGCCTTCTGCCACTTCTGCTTTCAGTTCCAAGCAGAAGTCGTTAGAATGGCAGCGCGGTTGGCGCCTACAACGAATTTCCAAAGTAATTCAAAAGACGGTGTACACCTAATTCCGATCGCGGCTCACCCCTCGATTGCTGAGTATCTCCTCCTATTGCGGTAGCTTCGGTTTTAAAAAATTTCAGCCCTTCTTCCCTCCCGCCCTTATTAATAAAACTAGATAGTGGCCATGGTAATATTCTGCATTATTTAAATGAACCTACTCATTCTGGCACTTGGCCTTCTATCCAGATCTTCCATATGGTGAAATTCATTGTGTACCCTATTGTAAATGAAATGAAAAATATATATGAAATCGCATCTTTTCTGAATTAGAAAAATGTAAGTAGACACGTATAGTTTTAAAATCATATAGGTATAAAATATCGAACAGTAATATAATGTTTTAATTTTTATAGCTATAGGCTATTTGATTATGTCACATTTAAACCACAATCGTAAAGTCTGCATTACATATTCAACGTTTTTAATGTGTCCCTGACCCATGACACAGCTTCTCGATATTTTTTGTTTAAATTTTTAATAAATACTAATATATCTTTCAGCAAGTAACAAAACTCTAAAATTCAGCCTCAGCAAGAATTGAATCAAACTATAGATGATATATTCGAGGTCTTGGTTGAAATGACTGAGAGAAACCTCCAACTTTAATCGAAATTTAAGGCGTTCAGGTAATTCAATCCAAGAGGTGGGAAAACGTACAAGTTGCACTTTTACACGGGCATAAAAGCCAATCTAGAAATTAAACAACGAACAAGAGGGGGTGCTTTATGGATAATGAAAATCATTTTTTAACTTCCTTTATAGCATCGATTAATTTTCAATTCAATTACGAAAGTTTCCTTCCATCCGAGTTGGTTGGGCAACTTTCAAGAAAACGATGGAATATTTATAAATTCCCAATTTCATTAATAATAATAAAAGTAGTAATAATAATAATAATCTAAGTGATATTCAACCAAGAATAATAATTTCGATTAGTTGTTCAGTCAGTAAAACTTGTATCTTGAAAACTTTCGCAATTTGAATTTAATGTCGTTTTGACTTGACTTCGGAGCGTAGGAAATTAATAAATAAATAATTCTAAAAATAGAAAAAATGTCTAAGCTTAATGATTTTCATAGGATTAATAAAATTGGGTATATTAAGAAATAAGATAGATTTTAATGAGTAACTATATTTAAAACAAATAATATCTACTTCTATCAAAGGTGTAAATAAAATTTTTTTATGATATTGAATCAATAGCGTGACATCAGAAGTCTCTCGGACGTTTCTTCCAATTTAAATGTCCAGAGGGAATCACCAAACTATCAAAGAAAATGTTTTTTTTTTTTTTTTTTTTTTTTGGGGGGGGGGGGTTCAGAAATGACTGAAATGAAAAAATAATCTCCAAACACAATTTTTTTTTCTGCTTTTGTGGTTGTTTGTTTGAATTCTAATACTCATGGTAACTAAACACGGTTTTAGTAAGTTCGTTATAGGTAGAGACCGGATTTTTATGCAGTAAAAATTGCCAAAATATGCAGTTAAAAATGCTTAAATGTGCAAGTAATATGCAGAATACGTTGAAATATGCAAATATATGCAGTAAAAGATGGCAAAATATATTTTTTTATGCACTAAATAATTAAAATTGAAGACAAAAAGACTACATATTTGAAGGAGTGCTATGAAAAAAATAAAATGATAAAGTAAGCTAAGAGACCAAGTGTCAAATGTTTACTTTTATTGCGTAAAAATTGCACACAAAAATTCTCATTATATTTAATATATTAAAAAATCTTTACAACTCAAAGAAATAATAAGTGCACTTGAATAAAATTAACATAATAAATATAATAATTTTTCTAAAAATGTGTACGAGAAAATACGGGGTGGGGGTAGTTTTATTTACCAGAACAAGATTGTATTGTATTGCTTTTATTCTTTATATTAACAAGGTTTTCTTATTGACAAATAATAAACTAATAAAGAAATACTTAAAATATTTGACCGGCTATAATAATTTTCAAACACTTCCACACACACGAAGACTCAATTGCAAAAATGGGCTATAGAATAGATACCGAATACAATTAAGAAATAATAATAATAAAAAAATAACAAAGGATTTGACAAAAAATTCTTCAAATATGCAATTTTATGCAACATTCCTCAAATATGCGAATTTTATGTAACATTCTTCAAATATGCAATTTTATGCAATATTCTTCAAATATGAAATTTTATGCAACATTATTCAAATATTCAAAAATATGCAGTATAAAATTTAACCAACAGTATCCTAGATGCATGATTCGGATAGATAATTGATCCCCTGGGTTGTATGTGGTTGCAAACAAAATATGCAATTGCATTAGAATCCGGTCTCGAGTTATAGGCTATATCAGGCGTCGGTAACCTATGACCCCCGAGTCACCAAGTGATAACCATTTGAAAATTTCAAGTGACCCACTTGACTTCGGTGAAAAAATCACCTGTAATCTTTTCAATATTTTGCAATAATTGTGTTAGCATTTATATACCGTATATGTACATATTTTGATTTACTGGAAAAAAAGTTACTAGCCAAAATTACACTACATCTAGCAGTTTTGTTGCACCTGTTAGCATTGGTAGCAAGGGAAAACCGCTTACAGATGTCGAGTTTTTGAAAAATGCATTCATTTATTTAATGACTTCGCTAAAAAAAATTATTTGAAGGATTAATTAAATGCCACTATCAACCAGAACGGTTCATCTTCGGATTGAAATCAGGTAATTAAAATATCATTTTTGAAAGTATCAGATGGCTAAGCTGACATTTATTATAAAAATAAATATAAGTACATTTATGTTTTGTTTAAGCAAAAAAATTCTTTATTATAACTCATATATGTACATCTAATACAACTTGTTATTATATAATCAATAGAATTTATCTTAAGACTGTTTTCACATTTTAGTTGATTTTGACCCGCAATCAAAAAAGATTGCCCGCACCTGGACTATATTATTGTAATTTCAAAACAAAGAACTGATTATGCATTGAATTTTCTAGCTTGAGAACTTTCGGCTTAAAAAAAAACCCAGAAAATCAGAAAAAGCATATACACATAATAATCATATAGGAAGTTATTGAAGGTATATCACAAGTTACAACTTTCTTACCCTAACCGATCGCTGATAAAAAATGATCAAATCAGGAAAATTTAAGGAAAAGATACCAGTCTATTTAAAAATGTTTTCACTTTCTCCTCCAATTTTCTATTCAATTTATTTGGTTCTCTTTTGTTTGTTATTTGTTCTCTGAGAAGCATCATCCCTTTCTTTGGTATTGTTCCTTCTACTCGTTAAGAGCAAGTGATGTCTCCAATATCTAAGAAAGGGATCAGATAGATGGAATTGAGACCCGGCTCATTACTCAAAGCCGCCTACTCAAGAAGATTCCTGAGCCTCTTGGAGCCTGGCTTTTAATTAATATTGTAAACTATGTATCTATTTTGGAAAAGCTGCAATTTCTTAGATAACTTATCTTGTTTATACAATAAATTACTTATTTTTAAATAAGGTGTAGCATAAAAATTTAAAAATTTAAATAGTGCCTATTTGATACTTTGATTAAAATTAAAAAATATATATATATGTGACCCTCTTCGAGGGAAATAAAACTTTACCCGTAGATGTTATTAAAATAATAATAACAATAATATTTATAGAAGCAATTATTTTACATGAAATATTGTATACATTTTATTTGAGGCTTCGATTTCATAGATCACTTCCCCACTATCGACTATACTTGATCTTCTAGCATGCGATAATATTTTTAGTCCGTGTTTTTTAATAAGAGAAAAAAATTAATGAAATAAAAAACATCTTTGCCTTTTTTTTATTATTTATAAAAGTAACAATGAGAAAAGATGATGGCATAATGAAAAATGACCTGACAAGCAAGGGCTGATCCAGGGGGGCGGAGGGCGACCGCCCCCCCCTATAGAGGCCCGTGCCTGGCGGGAGTGCAACACGTGCGTCGCACGCAGAGGCCAAAAAACGGCGGCCTAATAAGGGAATTTATAAGAATTTTTTTTATTTTAATAAACTTAAAATATGAGATATGAAATGTGTAAAAATTTTTTATTTTTTTAAATATTTTTAAAATTGAAAATAAAGTTCTATGTGTGTGGGAGGGGGCGTCTCTGACCCCCCCCCCCTCCCCCGCTTGGACAATTCGATCGCGACACACTTTTGAGATAAAAAGTAGATCTTATATACATCGGGCACCTTATATACATTCTCCCCCCTCATAAAAATTCCTGGATCCGCCCTTGCTGACAAGTCCGGTAGATCTCCACTATCAGAGGGCTTAGACTAGTTTGGGGATTTTTTCCGGAAGGGGGTAAAGTAATGAGGCATAGCGTCCTGGACGTATTAAAATAATTTAAATTTCTTAATTTTAATAAATTTTATTTGTCATTAAATATTAGTGGGTTTTAAAAAATGATTTCCCTTCTATTGAGTCATTTATTGTAATAAAAAAACCAAATAGATTCGTCGCTAATGAAGTTTCACTTCAAAAAAAAACTTTAAAACCGGGTCTGAAATCAAAGGCGTGACGTCGGAGGTCGAAAAAGATAATTTAAAATAATAAAAAGAGGATTAAAATGATTCTCTCAACGTATAAATACATCTGTCATTTTGCCATATTTAATAATATTTTTTTTTCTTATTTAAAAACAATCTCTAGAGTATCTGTTTAATGGGATTAAATTCTTATCAAAAACTACTAGCTTTTTATATTTATCCCCTTCCAAGACAAACAATAAATAACATTTTTTTAAGACTATACAGGAGTTCGTGTAAGATTTATTTGAAAATATCAAACTTAAAAACTTTTATTTTCCTAAACCGAAAAAGAAACTCTTGCTGAATGCTGACGTAATATATGGAGGAAGAAGAATAGCTCCCGGCCTCCTGGATGTTAATTTGCAATCTAGGGACTTCAGGCTTGTTGCCTTTGGCTAGCGGATAGGGAATATCTCTTTGATGTTACTTTCTTAATGATTTTTCATTGAGAAAGCCCTATCAATACCAGAAAATATTTTCACATTAAAAACAATGAAAAAATCTTTAACTTTTTTATCATCCTTTAAAAACCTGAACAACGATTAATTAAATTAAATATGGTAGATTTACTTAATACATTTAATTGAATAGATATTTAATACTATATATATTGATCTAGATTAATTTGTAACAACGCTAAGAGAAATTTCTCTAAAAAAATTTCCCTCTTGACTAGAATCGAACCTACGAACTCTTGAACTAGGATCATCTGCTTTAGCCACTGGACCAATGTAAGATTAATATTTATATCATGATTTCTATTACTAAAACTATAAATTTTTGATTTAGAGTTTATGTCGAGATAATATTGTATTCATTTGAACTCGAATGAAAATGAAAAAACACCAATTGATTTTAAATTAAAAAACATTGAATATATATTAATTACTGAGGAAAATTTGAAATATAATTTTCAGCTAGGATTTTAAACTGACATCTCCAATTGATTTTCATTAACCAGGCAAATTTGAAATATAATTTTAATTTGCACTCGAATTTTGAAATGAAAGACTCCAATTCATTTTAAATTAAGAAACATTAAATATATTTTTTGTAATTAATTAAATTAATTGAACCGCGTAAATTTGAATAATTTCCATGATTCAGCCTACGAATTTTTTGAAGTTCATAAATCATTTCATTATTTTTGTTTTGAAAAGGGAAAATGAAATTTAAATTTTAAATTTAAATATATTCATAATTATTCCCCCCCCCCCCCCGCCACTCAAAAATTAAAGAGGCGAAACTTTTAAGAGACGATGTATTTTTGGTAGTTTACGGGTATACATTTGGAGTGTGGTTTTTTAAGAGGAATAAAATTTTTGGACCGAGACGCTACCCGCCAGGGCACCAGCCCGGAGGGCCGAGCTTCGAGGGCGTGCCGAAGGCACGCACAAAAGCTCGGTTAATATATATTTAAATTAAAACATTTAATTTAATTTAATAAAACTTTTTTATTTTATTTTTTTATTTGACTGACTTTGGACTCCAAAGTCCATTTAGTCAGTTTCTAATTAGTATAATACTTTAATCATGGGTTAGTATTGTTAGTGAGGAAGCCGGGTTTTTTAGTAGTTCAAATTTTTACTCTGCTGCGATCAAGGCCTGAACTTGGGCCTCTCGTTCCATCATCGTCTAAGACACGATGCAGAAGCGGAAGCTCTAGAGCGCGCGGCCACTAGAATAGCCTAAAAATATTTTTCATATAAGTGAATATTAGTTATTTAATTGAAAAGATTTAGTTTCCGTAAGTAGCATAGCTGATGATTCATATGGAGAAATTAATGAAGTTATTATCTGATTGATGCAAACATATATAATTTATTTGTTAGAGGCTATAGTTTCGAAGGTTTCACTTTCATCATCACTCTTTTTAATTCGAAATATCCAATCTGTTATTTCTCACGGCTCAAATACCCAAATAGTAGGTATGGTCCTTTTGTTGTAATAACACTCAACCAACGAATTCAAGCTACATTCGACCCACCCATAACTCAAAAACTATTAGACCTACACACTTGAAAATTTTCATGCCTATTAAGACCCACTAGAACACCTAGAATCCCAAATTTCAAAGATAAATCTATTATAGTTATTGAGTCATTAAGCTCTGAAAAGTGCCATTTTTAACACTGACACAAAAACCTAAAGTACTTCCGCTGATGCTAGAATGCTTAAATTTGGCAAACTGGTAGATTTTTGGAGACAATTAAAGAAAAAATCGAAAAAGTGAAACTTTCCCGTTTTCAGGACGTAAAATGTAGAAGTGAAATTTATTATAGGCTTAATTAACATAATTATAGTGAAAATATACAATCTAGCTAGAATGCTGAAATTTGACCTACTGGTAAAGCTTGGCACAAAAGGAGAAAATTGAAAAACCGAAACTTTCCCTTCTTTGGGGTCCAAAATTAAGGGCTGAAATTTTTGAAAAACCGACCGGGTTTTATATTTTATGAGAAATACTTATTTAATAATTATTAATATAAATGTTTAAATGTAATTATTTAACGTTACACATCCCTATAGCTATGATTTAAGCAACTGCTATGGAATCCGTTTAGATCTCAACCCTTTTGTCAGCGAAGCCGATTATACCGAAATTGGCCCCTTTTTCACATTTATGTTTTCGGACAGATTGACTTACCATATATAGGTATCTGCCTGGATTATGAGCAATGGGAAAGATGTACTTCCATATTTGTAAAATTTAAAAAGGCAATGGAATTACTTTTCTCAAAATGATTAAAAGCCTTCAAATTGCTTATAGAAAAAGACTTTCAATTTCTAAGAAAATTCCAAGAGGTTGTCATCTATTAAATCTGAGATTAATAGACCCTTCCGACATTTTATTAAAAATAATCCATTTCATCTCGGTTCTAAAAGCTGACAGTCTATGACTATAGGAAATTTGAACTTTTATATTGAATTATATATATATATTCAAATACTTGATTCTAATAAGTAAATTTGTAATTTAATTACGTAGTCCTCCTAGATGTTATTTTCGTAACGGTTGCATTGCATTTTCTGTTGAATATAATATATTGATGACTCATAAAATATTTCAGATTAAAAATATTATTACTTTAGGCCTCTTGAATTCTCTTTTTGATGGTGTCCAAAATAAAGGCTGAAAAATTACCCTAAGGGTGTGGAAGATTTTCTCCACTCTGCTGTCAGACTGAAGTTCATCAATCATAATTTTTTGGAAAATGATATATTTAAACATGTTGTCTAGTGTTTTGTTTTTTAAAAAGTTGACTTGATCGACCTACTAACGCCAAAGTTTCTGCTGAAAATCATAATGTGTTAATCAAATAAGAAATAATGTAATTGGATATTTTAGATTTTCATTTAGACTTGTTAAAATATGTATATTTATATATATTCAGTTGCGTGCGGTCCGTGAATGCGGCGTATCCATAAAATTTCAAATATTTGGATTTTTTTCATAAATACTTATATAAGGTCGACATCACAATTTCAGTAGGATCTTTAAATTTTCAAATTATTATCCGTTATTTCAAATATTTTTATAAAAAACATTTTTTGTTTTGAAAAGTAAATTGGTTCTCGAAATTAAATAAAATTGTTGCATAGTTCCAAGGGGCAATTAAAATGAATGATATTTCAGAAAAGTGTCCGGATAGAAGGTTTGAAATCCCTGCCTGGTAGATATATCTTCCAGTTCAAGCATGTCAAAGACAAGCCCAGACGAGTTTTAGTCGAATAAAAATTGTTCTCGCTACTAATACAAAAAAGAAAGAAATAAAGATGATTCGAGAATCTTTGGACTAATAAATTTCTAAGAACCCTCAATATATAAGATCGGAAATAACTAAGAGTGTTATACGCAAGTCATAGCTTGCATATAGCAATAGAATTAGGAGAAATTTAAGATTTTCTTATAGCACAGGCTGATTCATTATGGAAGATGCTCGATTTCCATTTCAGGGACTGTGGAGTTTAAGTCACAATAATTTCTGACTCCTACCCTCAACCACACAAAGAAGTATCCGTTTGGGGATAAGGTCCCAAAATATATTTTTAAAAAATTTAATGTTAAATTTGAAAAATAACTAAAATGATGCCGGCCGTATTCGATTAAATTTTCAAAAAAAAACAGAAATGAAGTGTACTTTTTTCGATAGCATCCTCTGGTTGAAAAGTCACCACTGATATATATATATATATATATTTGGATCGTCGCGGAATCATTAGAAATACCGCCTCCCCGTGATTTCCTCGTGACATTTTAAACTTTTCAAAGTCCCACTCGAATTGGCAACATTCCACTCCGGAAAGAATACAGAAGAGACTTTTCAATCCGCCAAAAGAATTCGCATTGGAATAAGGTCGTACCCCTTCGCATTAGGGTTTTTCCCGCTGATGCTCTGACGTTCCGAGTTCCCTATTTGTTTGCTAAACACCGGAAGAGAATTTGGTGAAGGGCCCAATTGTCAAACATGCTTAAGAATTTTTCAACTCAGATTCGATTCTTTTCCCTCAACGGAATTTGTTCTGCAAATAATTGACGATTCAATGAAGCTTAGAAGAAGTGCTTTTGAATGGAAAAGCACCTGGAGTGCCTGTATTTGCAAATCTAAGCCACTTGGAATAACTAGAGAGGGCGAAGAAAAAAATCCCATCCGATTCTTCAATTAGATTCTCGATCTCTCTAAATCTATGATATTTATAATAAAATAAATTGGAGAAAAAAGTGAAAACGTTTTCAAGATCGGTACGATTCTGGCAAATTTTATTTTTGGTGGCGATTTTTTTTCTTTACAAACAATGTGAATTAGAAAGTTTTGTTCCAAATTTCAATTAATTTTTACAATCATTCGATAGCTTCACGTTTAAGAATTTGATATTTTCTGATTTTCTTCATTTTCCAATTAAAATATGTGATGCTTGAAAAAGCTTAAAATCTGATATTGCTTTTTAAAAATAATATTACAAACTTTTTGGCAACGAATGAACTTTATACGACTTATCGAGAGGGGTAAGAAATTTCATACAGATATATACACACAGATGAAAAGGTAAAAATATAATCAAGTTTCAAACTTTTTTTTTACACATTTTTAAATACATTCAAGTAAACAAATTTTTGAAATGCTTTGATCATTTTCAACCCTGCGGTCATTTGACCTTCTCGAGTAAAATATTTTCATTATTAAATAAATATTAAGATAAAAATAATTTTTAAGAAAAAAATAAAACCGAATTCAAAAAAATTAAATGCAACAAATAAAATAAACTAAAAGGTATAAAATAATTATTATCTTATTTAGTTACAACTAAACGAAGAAATATTAACATGAAATTACTTTTTGAAGTCGGTGCCAAAAAAAATTTATGACTCGTCGGATCTTACTTAGTGCGTTTGGTGGGAACCCTCGCTTATAGGTATAGTTTGTTTGGCACCGACTACAAAAAGTAATTTCATGTTAATATTTCGTAGTTTAGTTGTAGCTAAATAAGTTAATAATTATTTTATTTTATTTATTTTATTTATTTATTTATACCTTTTAGTGTATTTTATTTGTTGCATTTAATTTTTTTGAAGTCGGTTTTATTTTTTTCTCAAAAATTATTTTTATTTTTCTCTTTTTAGTGATGTTATTATTAGTGATCATATCATCAGAACTTGACCAAATTAATATGGCACCATCTCTAAGATACCCCCTTTCCAATAAAAAAAGAATCATCGAAATCGGTTCATAAACAAAGAAGTTACAACAAACCTAACAAAAAAGATCTAATACCTATGAAAAAAAATGGGACCAATCGGAAGGTAGACTGAACCCAATGAATTTTTTTTTCAAAATCGGTTCACAATTGGCGGAGATATGAGGTAACATATGCACAAAAAAAAAAAAAGAACAGTCGAAAAAGAACTCTCCTTTTTTGAAGTCGGTTAAAATAAGAATAAGATTCGTCATGATGGTTTCACCTTGAACCAACACCTAACTCTTTAAAAATTATTGGTTTATAGTTAGTTACAAAAGAAATAAAAATTCAAGATACCAATTATATAAGTAGCTTGTGCTTTTTTACAAAACATGTAAATTATTAATATTTTGACATCTTTGCTTATTTGTTGGTAAATGGTACTTTAAATTAAATTAAAGGATCAGAAATGCAAAAAATATAATTTTTATTGAATATATTTTATATGTCAGAAAAGATCTTCTCTCAAAAGTCGAACCTAAGTCTCAAATTTGCCAGTTGGCTTAATCCTAGAAATGATATCCTTCTGACATGCATTTTAATTTATCTTTTATATCAAATAATTATTATTAGGGAATTTGCATTTTAAAGACTAGTTTAATTATCTAGGCCGTTAGAGCAATATTTATCCAACTTCCCACATAAATTTCACCTTTACTGCCTACACTGAGGTACACAAAATTATATAATAAGCTTTATTAAATAAGATTTATTTTCCAACAGAGAAGTTCATATAAGTGAAATGTCTAAAATCAATAGTTTACCAGTTAAAAGTTATTCCAATATTTGAGTGAATGGATTAGAATCATTAATAATGTATCTTCTTGTTGGAGCATGTCCTCTCGATATAACAGACCAAAATGATTATAAATTAGAAAGAAATCGATCTTATTTTATAGTTTCATCTATCTTGAGGTTCATAGTAACTTTTTAATATTAGAAAATAGCATTTTGATTAAGAATTTTGTAGTTTAAAATTAATAATATGAAAATATTCTATTTCTTCTCTCTGGGACCGAATCAACTAGAAATGGCAAAAAGTTTTATTTTTTTTCTCATTAGATATTTATTTAAATCAATTGAAATTTCATATCAGTGTGTTATGTTCATTTATCTTTTATATGAAATAATTATTATTAGGAAATTTAAATTTTAAAGGCTAGTTTATTTGAAGTCCACTTTGAAAAAACGCTAATAACTCCGTTGAATTTTTCTTAAAAATATGAAATTAATAGATATTATAAAACAATTAATTATTAATCATTTAATTGCAATTTGAACGAAATCGCTTCAGTACTTTTTGAGAAAATTGTTAAAAACCAAGAAAACCGTCTATGAAAGGCCATTTTAAAAACATTTTAAAATTCACATCATGTCACAAGTCAATGTTTCGTTTCATATGACTTTTTCAATTTGTTTCAAAGGCATCTGGTGCTTTCAAAAACGATAGTTTTTGAGACTGTTGAGATGGTTTTTGATAATTTTCTCAAAAAGTACTGAAGCGATTTCGTTAAAATTTTAATTAAATGATTAATAATTAATTGTTTTATAATATCTATTAATTTCTTATTTTTAAGAAAAATTTCAACGGAGTTATTAGTGTTTTTTCAAATTAGACTTCAAATAAACTACCCTTTAAAATTCAAATTTTCTAATAATAATAATTTCATATAAAAGATAAAAGAAAATAACAGACAGATATGAAATTTCAAAAGATTTGAATAAATATTTATAGAGAAAAAAATAAAACATTTTGCCATTTCTAGTTCTCGTAGGAGAGAAGAAATTGAATTTTTTCATACAATTTCTTTTAAACTACAAAATTCTTTATCAAAATGTTATTTTCTTATATTAGACAGATACAATAAGCCTCCAGATAGATTAAATCGATAAAATAAGATTGATTTTTTTTTCTCACTTATAATTCTTTTGTACTGTTATATCGAGAGGCTGGGTCGCAAGTCACCCAGCATCAGCGAGTCATTTGTTACGGTTTTCTAGCTTTTTACCATTTTCTTAAAAACTAGTCAATCAATTTCGTTCAAAATTAAATATGATTATTAATAATCTATTGCTTTATAATATTTATTAATTTTATATTTGAACCGTGGTTAAGTATTTGAAACGTTGTTAACTATTTGAACGACGATCAAGTATTTGAACCATGGTCAAGTATTTGAACCGCGGTTAAGTATTTGAACAGTGGTTAAGTATTTGAACCGTTGTTAAGTATGGAAATCGATAATTAAATATGAAATCAACGTATTTGAACCGTGGTCAAGCAATTGAACCGTTGTTAAGTATTTGAACTATGGTCAAGTATTTGAACCGTAGTTAAGTTTTTGAACCACATTAATGTGAATGTGACTCATTTATATTTTTTTTTTATTCTTGTTGATTTGTGTTAACCTACACATGTTCTTTATTTTAACATTATCTTAATAAAAATATATTTTTCAACTTCTTTTTCTCTTTAACTGAGGCTTCGCCATCCCCTAGGGCCCTAGGGCAGTGTTTCTCAACCTTTTTTGATTGACGGCACACTAAAAATATTTGAAATTATTTGGGGCAAACCTGTATATAAAAAATGTAAAAGTTGTATAAGAAAAAAAAAAGCTTCATTTGCAAGTTTCTTTTTGCAGACTACACAGAATGGTATTTGAGGGCCGATGAATCCGAATTAGATTTAGACATCTTTATACTTTCTTCTTCTGTTTGTGAAGCACCCGATTTTATTAAATAAGTTATTTGTCCATTATGGCTAAATGAATAAAACATTTTTTAATTAGTATACAGCAATGCAATCACATTAAAGAAATTTAAAGACTTACTTATTTCACAAAAAAAGAACCCAGGAATTATTTAACGGGTTATAGTGGTGTTTCACAAAGAGGAAATAAAATTAAAAAATTAAAAAATTATTTGCTCTTTGTGAAACACCACTATAACCCGTTAAATAATTCCTGTGTTTAATATGTTTCACTATAAACCAACACCGCTTTCCCTAAACTTTATTAAAAAAAGAACCAATTTGAATCAACGACAATTACAATTGGTGAAAAAATAATATCAAATAAACGAAATTTAAAAATATTATTTTAGTAACCGTTGAAGTAATTACAAATACTATTTCAATATTACAAAAGACATGAAATTTTATTTATTTGTCAAAAACCCTCGTGGCACACTTGACAATCTCTCGAGGCGCACTGATGTGCCGTAGCACACAGGTTGAGAAACACTGCCCTAGGGTGTCGCGACCCACACTTTTAGGAGCACTGCACTAAAATATCACCTTTAGATAGCAAATATGAATTCGTAAATATTGATTACAATTAATAATAATTGATCAAATCAATGATCGAAGAGTAAGTGAACTTTTATTAAATGAAAATTATACATTACATATCAAACAGCTAAAGATTCAATAATACTGGTCTTATGTGGAATTTAAAGAAATGAAATTTATTAAAATATATTAATACAATTTTGTTGAATTTGTGAAATTCTTCGCTTTTTAAATTTAAACTAATCCAAAAGTCATGGAAGCTTTGAAAATATTAAAAGCTATTAAATATCAATTTCATCTTTCACACTCGCTTTTAGGCACCTTATCAGGATCAATTTGAATTTTTAATATGATTTTTTAAGCAAAAAACTCTAACCTTACTTACTCGGCCAAGTCTTTCGAGTATCTTATGATGGTGGAACGTTCTCTCGCTTAAATATGATCTCACCCAGGGATGTTTAATTATTAATAGGGAAATTAATTTGGTTTCTGTCCTTAAACTAATTTAAAAAAACAATGAATCTTTAAAAATACTAAAATTTTTTACCTAGAAATCTTGAAAACAAAAAGTTAAATAAATTATCTAAAAATAAATAAAGGTTTATATTTATTTTAAGATTTTTTTCATATGTCGAAAAAACTCACGCAAACATATTGACACATTTCAATTATACTTTGATTCACTTGATTTTAAAGCAGGTTATTTCTAGGGAAAGCAAGATTAAAACTTGGAGTTGCTATTATTATACTCGTAAGTTATAAATGAAAGGCACGATTTTAAAAAATGATTCGAATAATATTTATTATTTTAAAGAAGAAGAAAAATAGGACTCTGAATTTTAAGTAAGCCCTTCAGTGAAGCGATGATTCAAACAGAAATATTGGGCTGATGCATAATTATCAGCCGTTCATTTAGGCTAGGGTGACCAAATATTGACATATTCAAAGTCGGACATTTGAAGTTTTATAACGCATCCCAGTAGGATGTTTGACATGAAAGCCCAGCTTAAGACAATAAAAATCGGTAGTAAAAAAAGCACAAAACAGTAAAAAGAATTGATAACTATATAAATAATTTTAAATTGATATATCCAATAGGATATATTATTATTGTTTTTTTTTAATACTACGCCGGTCAGAGGGACTATAATTTCCAATATCAAAGCAGATATATATGAAAGTAGGACATTGCCGTTCGGCGGTTAGAACGTAGACAAAATGTTTAATTATAGGACCTGTCCCCCTAAAGTAGAACGGGTGATCACCCTAATTTAGGCGCTGTTTTTTTTTTTTTTTTTTTTTTTTATTGAAAATGATCAATTTCTTTACTTTGTTTGTGAGAAGCTAAAAATTTATTTATTATTTATTTCTATCTCTTTCGATTAGACATACTTTTACTTATACCCAGGTAGGCAGTGACCACTCGAATAAGGCTTCTGCCCCAGGCCCGCTTCTCAAGCTCGCCCAAGCCTTGGGCCAGGCTGGATTAACAACCGATCCTAGCCCGAAGCAGAGCAGGAATGATTACCATGCTCCAGGCCTGCCCTTCTTGCTTCGGGCCAGCTCTTGCTATTCTGGCCTGCCCCTAGCCTGCCATTCTGGCTTCGCGCTAGCCTGCTTTTCTGGCCTCTCCCTAGCCTGGTATCCTGGCTTTGGGCTAGCCTGCTATTCTGGCCTGCCCCTAGCCCGCCCTTTCTGGCTTCGGGCTAGCCTGCTATCCTTGATTTTTTTTTAACTATTTAGAATTCCATTGGTAAAGATGGAGAAATTCTCTCGAAACGATTGGTTTTTATTAGACGTTTCAAGATTGTTTTTTACAAGATTTCTATTTATTTTTAAATTATAAAATCAATGACATTTTTCTACGTTAACTCCTGACGATGGGCACAAAACCCGAAATAAACATATATATCGAGATAAAACTCAAAACATATATTTTTTTTTTTTGTGAAACCTACCTTGAAATGTTACTTATTTATTATTTAAAAATCTTTTCACCTAACACTTCAAAAATTATTTATACGAAAAGTTAAATTACTATTAATTTGAAAGTTTATATTAGGAAAATAAGGACAATTTTTTATGTGTGACTTTTTTATATACATAAATTACTATATCAAGGTTTTTGAAGACTATAGGTTTTTTAAAATAATTAAAAGAAATAATATTTAAATAAATTTATTAACAATTTTTTTTTACATTTATAATCAGTGTAATTATTTACATTATTTACATTTTATAGATAAATAAAAGGATAAAACTATTCAAAAATGAATGAAATCTAATTGAAAAGCTTTTATTTTGCCGAGAGTAGCAGAGTTGTTGAATCATAAATAGAAACAAAGAGGCTGTCCTCTGCTTGATGCAAATAAAAATACACACGTATATATTAAATATAGATATGTATATTATTTATTTGTTTGAGACTATAGGGCGCCATGGAGAAATTTTAATTGAAAAGGCGCCGCGACTCGGAAAAGTTTGTGAGCCCCTGGGTTATATCATTAAAAACTAATTGTAGTTTTTATTATATAATTATTACCATGAAAACCATTAGTTACATAAATGATTAAAATTAAGAAAATGTATATAGGAATTATAACATTATAATATAAAAATATTTGTTGAAATCCACACAGTATGGGAGTCTCGACTTGACACTTTTTTATTTTGTTTTTTTGTTTTCAAGATCGAAATGTACTCTAACGGCATCTAAGTATATAATGATTCTTCAAACCCTGTAGATCAATTATTTTCCAAGATTTGACCTACACAAGAGCATCTAGCTTCACTATTAATGCGTGAAGTATTTTCTTCTGTTTCTTTTTGTTTTAAATTTGAACCCTTTACTAATCATGATTCAAGCAGCAGAAACTTAACTTGAAAACTTCCTAATTGAGAGATTTCACCCACGAAATCCATTCTCTTTATTTTTCTTTCATTTTTCAACACACCCACACAGTCATTTGCGATTGGATGTTTACTCAAACAACTCCCTCTAAGCCAGGGCTTCTTAAATTGCCCTAGGCCCTAGGCGAAAGATGCTTTTTGAAGAGCCGAGATATTATTACCTATATATATATATAATAATTTCAAGTTTATTTTTTCGGTGATTGGAATATGAATTGAATGAAGTATTGTCTGATGTTTCTACTCGCGCACTCTCCTTAATGCTCCAAGCTACTTTTTTGCAAGGATCTAGACCAGGGATGGCGAACCAATGACCAACTCACATTTCAGTGATTTACTTCTATTTTAGTTATTTATAAGTGGCGTCTTATTAGACATGCAAAATTGCAAGTGTGTAGGTCTAATAGTTTTTGAGTTATGGGGGATCGAAAGTGGCTCGAAATGGTTCGTGTAATATACACACTGACGGTGCGTCGTCCTTATCTTTTCCGAACTTGGCCGTCTATATTATGTAAAATTAAATAAGATTGTGGAGATAAGGCACCCCTAGTTGTTTTTACAGTCTTTTAAAAATTCTATCCATTTTTCATTTAATAAAAATTATAAAATACTCAAATGTTCGAATTAATTATAAATTTTGTTTAATTAGTATTTGGCAAATTACACCAGAGACGACAATTCAGGAATTTTTAATCTAGATCTAGTTCTAATCATATTCGAGTGAATCGTTGTTTTCACAAATTAATTTTATAAAATCAAACACCAGGATTAATAAATAATCCAGTCAAGTGAGAAGATTTGACATCCCAAATCTAAGCTCCAATTATGAAACATGAATGTCTCTCTGTAACAAGACTGTAGCCAGAATAGAGGGGTTAGTCAATTTTCGGGGGAGAGGGGTAGCTACCCACCTAAGGGCTAGGAGATTATGAAAATATAATCCTAATACTAGGAGACGAACTCCCAGATTCCCATATAATTAATTATGTGAGATTTAAACAAAATTTCAACTCTTATTAAATTTAATCACAAAAATACAAGCTTTAACAGCTACATATCGTCGCTGATCTTGGAAAAGCTCGTAAGTCCAATTTTTGGTCAAATACGTATTATACTTAGGTCATTCAAATATAAACGAGCCTTTTAATTCTGAGGACTTAAAAAGCGTGTCGGAGGTAGGCGAATCGTCAGGAAGGGTTTGGCGATCCCTTCTAGATGACTTAAGGCCAAGCCGACAGCCATACTGGTTTTTAGATGACCACACAATGAACGAAAGAGAGGTTCCTCCTTCGGTTGCGCAAAGCATTATAATAAAGCTTTTAAAGAACGAAGGCGTTAAACCAGCCAAAATTTGGGATCGAGAGTGGGCAAAGTTTGGGGAGAATGCTCACTACACTCCCGAGTCAAAAAAATATCCAGTATGGCGTGGAGAGAAAAGGGGAGCCAGGACCATCAAAAGCCAAAACTTGCTTGTCAGCCGGGAAGGTGATGTCTACGGATTTTTGGACTCTCTAGGAGTTTTACTCCTAGATTTTCTTCACGATCGTCGCACAATAAACACTGCCTACTATTGAGGCCTTCTTTTTTTATGATATTGATGTGAGAAGGAGATACACCAGAAGGTCCATCCCCTAAAGGCCTGTATGGGGCTGGCCCCTCAATCGTGAAAAGAACAGAGTAGAAGGAAAAGCAGCCGGGATCACGAGCCAATCTCAGAAACTTAGATACAATTCAATATCCAATTTACTAAGGTTTTAGGGGCTTCGAGCAGTGGTAAATTCTCCGCGCGATAAATTAGGTTAAATTTATCTCCCACTTAATTTTTATTACCAGACCCTATACTTACAGAAAAAAATGTCTGGGTATAGCCGGGAATCGAACCCGAGACCTCCGGGTTGCCAGCCAGTTATTCTGACCATTACACCACGGAGGCGGACAGGGGAGCTGTATGTTGGTCAAAAAGGCGCTGTCAGCCCATGCGAACGATCAACAGTTTTTCGCAATTGGTTGGTTACCCTCCTGTCGTCATTTTTCGAAAACGGCATAAAAAACTACCTGTTCGATTAAAAAAATACATTAGTAAGAAATGTTTAGAAAAATAACTATAAAGTGGGTGTTCTTCTTAAATGTAAAATAATTTTTTCAAAAGGCTCGTTTATATTTGATACGCTTATAGCGAACAACTTTTCACGGGGCGTTTGTCTATTGAAACCTTATTATTCTATTCCAATATAATTTCGCGTTACGGACAAATAATACATATTGCATTGTATTTGTATGTATTCGTGTTTAAAATGATTTTTCTTGTTTTCTGGCAAACTTTGAATTTAGGACTTACGAAGTTTTGTAAGATCAGAGACGATATCTAATAAATTTTTCGTTTACATTAACACGGTCAACAGTGGTAATCACGATATGTATATATTAGGTGAAATGACAAATTTATTATCCTCCATAATAGTGGCCTAGCGCTAATTCTATAACCTAGAAGAGTAATTTCCTTTTGCTCTGTGGGTGGCAAATGCGACAGAGGCGGATGTGAATTTTTTTGTCCATTTGCGGGTTGAAATGCCGGTCGGTAAGAAACAACTGATTGTGTGTGTATTTTGTGCAGCCCTGGGGCTGGGCGTGGCCATTTGGTACCCGGTCCGTTTGCACAAGACGCCCACGCATCAGCAGAGAGGGCCGCATCGGCCTCGAATAATAAATCAACCCAGAGAGACACATCTATTTTATTTTCATTAACAAATCCTACTCAGGAGCGGTTCTATCTTTTAATGTCCAAAACTATAATAGAAAAGATGAATGAAGAGGGGGTGCGAGGATGAGCAGCGAAAGAGGGCGGGACGTTTGGACGTTACGCCTGTTCGCGCCATCTGACGTCATTCATTCATTAGACAACGATTCAACAAATGAACATCTCGGAAATACAACAACATTCAACATTGAAGCACGCAGAATGGATTGAGTGGCAAAGAAATAATAAATAGAGTAGAGCTTAAAAACCCCGTCGGAAAAAACCAATATCAAATAAATATAAAATTAATGAAAGTTTACTTAATGGAAAAATAGGAAAGTTTCTCTCCCAAGAGAAGTCATTCATATCTGCAATAAAATCTATATATCTAATATTTTAATAAATAATAAAATATGGAAATATAGACAGGGACGTATCCAGGGGGGCTTGGCCTTACGAAATAACTTTTATTTCATTATTTTTATATTAATATCTACCTATCAATATTGTTAAAAAAAACTTAATATCAAATTTGAACACCCCCTCCTCCCAGACAAAAAACAAACAAACTAAATCCTAGGTACATGCCTGACTGAAAATACTCATATTTAACCCGGCCGACTGCGAGTCCAAATCGAATACTGCGTGTTCTGTACCCTATGTCTTCTATAATACTTGGGATATCAAATTCGTTTTTATTCGTCGTTGATAAGAAGAAGTTTAGTGAATTTAGTGATTTTTTTTCTTCATAATTTTAAGTTTAAACAGTTTTCAAAAGATACAGCTACAGAAATTAACTAAAGAATGCTCACTTTGGCCACTGTAAATTTAAAGTGAATTCAATTTAAAAAAAAGTTCAATTCTATTTTAAGGGATGTTTACAAGGGGTACCTCACACATTATAATAATAAAAAAAATATTTTATAGTTTCTATCCCACAGAAAATTTTACCATGTCTAAAATAATCACCCAGTTAAAATTTGAATATAATTTTTGATTTCGGGGAAAAAAGCTTGTAAATTGTAAACAGACAGAGAAATATAGTATTATATCAACAATTCAACATGTTTACTTCTGAACCCAAGTCTAAAAACTGATTCAGACAAAACAATGGGGATAATGTCATCGTTTATTGTCCTATGAAGTCTGGTGGGTAAACAAAAAGCTGTCTTACGAATTTGAAGCTTTTTGGTAAGTTTTTATTAGTTCTTTTTTGACTCTTTTGGGTAAGAGGGTTTGTTAACTCTTCTTTCCATTTAGAGATAGGAAAAGCAAGGGTTGGTTTTGAAATTAGGCTGGAATAAGTAAATCTCTGCGTTGCTAAACTAAATATTTTGTTTATTTTTAAAATAATTTTTTTTAGATAATACTGTTGAAAATTGTATTCAATCCAGGGTTGGGACTAGAAGTATATAGGTGTTGAAACCAGTGGAGGTTTTTGTTATGAGGATGATTCATTTATATTGCGAAGAATGGTGTATTAATTTAAATAGGTCTGGTTCCTACAAGTTAGTTAATTCACATATTAATATGTAGGTTTGCATTCATTTCTAGGATCTGGCATTGATTTGTGGAACAGTCTATTTATTACTACTTGGGATTATGGTCCTCTGTCTCCTATGATTAAATCAATTATAAATTTTTTCAAGTCCTAAAGTTTTATTTAGTTCTCAAAAGCAGAGATTAGCTGAGGTAGAGAGAGGTCATACCATCCTTGTTAAGGTTTTGACAAGGTTTCCTTAACAATTTATGACACATGTCTGGATGGCTAATGCGCCGCTTGCTCCTGGTATCGGGTTTTTGCGCGGGATTTTTAAATTACTTTTTGTCTTTTGACGGAAATGGTCATGTTATTTATTAATGAGCATAAATTTGTATTTTTTTCTTTTTCTTTTTTTGTACTTGTTTATTATTTGTTAAATTGTTGTAGTTTTTTTTTTTTGGCTTTTCGGCCTTTCTAGCCATAAGCCCAATTACGATACTAGCTATATTTTTAAAATTTGTCTCTACCCCCGGGGGTCAGATTTTAGCTGGCTGCCTCGAGTCGGATTCGAACCTGGGTCCCCTGGTTAGCTCGCTGTCACGCTACCGCCTAGCCTATCGGACCCCCCCAAATTGTTGTAGTTAATTTGTATTGATGTATTGTAGCTAGATTGTATTGATGTTTGGAGGATCTAGCTACTGAGGACTTGTGGCTCTAAGCAGGCCGAGGAATAAAGATTTATTTATTTATTTTTCTCTTATCCAAGACAACTTTTCCATTGAGTGCAAGAAAGTGTACATTGAATCAATCGCCGAACTGAAAACGCTACAGGGAATTATATAAAAAAGTCTATCTTCTTCTTGATATAAATATATTATAGCACACCCAATCACCTAACATCTTACATGATCGGGGTAGATGTCCCGAACATATTAAGCTCTACACTAGACTGCTGGTCGTTAAAAATTACATTTTTTCCCACGTCCCCTATAAAGCTTCCTTTCTTTTGATGAAAAAAACGCGAGGTAATTTTTTATTATTATTATTAAAAACACCACGTGGCTCGCAACAGGGGGTAGCCATGGGGGGGGGGACAGAACACATAGGATGAGTAATGGCAACGACAAACCGTTTCTTATGGCAAACTAACGGTAATTAAATATATTGCATATGTTTAATCAAGAATTTTGTTCTTTTTTGATTTCTTGAAGTATCTATTTGTTTTAATAAAAAAATTTACACTAAATATTTTGCTTGACCCCCCCCCCCCCTCCTATGCCACTGGCTCGCAAGACGATCGAGATTTATTTTTGGTAAAATCATGTTTTTTGGAATATAATAAATTATTATTAACAGAACTTGAAAAAACATAAAGAATGGTAACAACAATTTATAGTCTATGATTTGTATAGTACAACCAAGAGAAATGTCACAGCATATTTTTTATATAGAAACTATAGACGTATGAAAGCGTAGGTAATTTAATAAATAGATTTCGATTTATTAGCACTCTTAAGTAAGTAGTTAAGTAAGTACTTACTTACTTAAGAGTGCTAATAAATCGAATTTAATAAATGTAGATAATGATTGTAGATTAACCTGCTAGCCAACTTACTGATAGGAAATTTACTTGGTAAATTATTTGAAATTTATTGATGAAAATAATGAAAATAATAATGTAAAAATTGTTAATAATATCCATTTATCAAAAAATTATTATTAATGCATATTTAATGAGAGATTTCCAAAAAAAACATGATTTTACCAAAAAATGAACTTAGATCGTTTTGCGGCACTTGTTGGTTTTAATAGAAAAAAATTTACCTCGAGTTTTTCATCAAAATGAAGCTTTTTAGGGGACGGAAAAATTTAATTTATAACGACCAGCAGTCTAGTGTAGAACTTAATATGTTCGACACATCTACCCCGATCATGTAAGATGTTAGGTGATTACTTTTAATTTTTAAACTTTAAATTATATTATTTTATAATAGTTGATGAAAAATTACATTGGAATCGTAAATACATAAGTGTATAAAATTTTAAGTAATAGTTCAGGTATGTCAAAATTCAATTAAAAGATTCTCCCGACTAAAACAGAAAGGTGAAATGGATTAGAATTCTGTGAGTCGACGCCTGCGTTTGAAAATCCATATTGCATTTGGTTTGACTTAAAAACCCCGAATCTCAGAGTACTGAGTGATTCCTAATGCCTGGGGTTGATGTTGCTTAAGTGGATGGACATCTTTGGAGAAAAGCCATCGAGGATTTGAAAGCAGTTTATGACAGTTTCAAGTTCAACTTTACGAGTGGAAGATGGAAGCAATTTGCCAAATTCAGTTAAGAATTAGGGGAAGGGGGGTCGTAGATTCTAATCACTCGTCCAAACTGAACGAATAAATTAAAGAGGATGAGGACACAAAAAAGGACATAGAAAAGTGTCAAATGTTTGGCGTTAAGCTCGTGACAGCTGGCTCTGGCTTGGATGTGTGGCTGCTAATTAGAAATGAATTAATCTTGATCTTTACGCCTTTCAGCTTTTGAATGGCGATATTTTTATGTTTTTTTCTTTTTTAAGTCTATGGTGACGTGTCTGACTGTCTGCTGAGTGGCTGGGGGTTGCAAATTGGATGCGTTTGCGTTTTGGCAAGTACTGCCCTTGTGCTAGTTCTTTTTTGTTTTCGCTTCGCCCACGGTCAAGGCAAATGGGTCGCTCCATTTTCTGCAGCCTACACACATCCAGTCGGGATGCTGCTGATCCGGCGACGCTTTCATCTTAATTTTTCTTTTTCTTTTATTGTTTTTCCATTTTGAACGTCCATTCTTATACGCCCACCCATATTCACCCCAGTTCTCTCTCGTCTAGAATTTATAATTTATGAGAAATCAAAATTTTATTTGAGATCCTTGTCATTGGTTGAGAATTCAATTAAGAAAATGATTAATCAGAGTTATTTTTCCTCTTTTTCCCGACTACTCCCGCTACTACATGACATCATATTTTATGGCACGATTTGGACTTTCCAGACAGCGATATGATGGGAAAAATCCCTTCGCATTTTATGGAGTAATTCGTTTTTCTTTCAACAGGATAAAGTGAGGTCAAGAGAAAAACGTTAGTTCAAAAATGACGAGTAATTATTTAAAAAATAATTAAAATTAATTTCGTCCAATGTTTTTTAGGCATCTATCTAGTTATATTTAGAAATTCTACTTTAGTATTAATTTGAAAATGCCACTTTATATTCCGGTGACCCTTCTTATCTCGGAACATAATGTAACGTTTTAAAGAGTAAAATAATTTAAACTGATTTCGAATTTGTGAAATATAATAAAACTTAATTATCAAGCAAATATAACAACAACTGACAAGCCACAATCCATTCAAAACTCTTTTATTTATCTCCTCAGTCTGAGACCTCGCAATTCAGCATTTCATTTAATCTCTTGCAAAGTCCGTTAAAATAATTTCTATCAATTTTGTTCAAGGAGTACCTAATGGTGTTGGTTCGAGGTAAAACTTATTTAACAAAATTAAAATTAGACTACTAGGTAGGTTCATAAATAAAAATATTGTTCATGTGCAATACTCAATATTTCTTTTATAACCTACGTTAGAAAATAGTTTTGACTGAAATCACATACATTATAGAGTTTGATGATATAGTTCTTTAAGAATGAAGATTTCTACACATAATTATAGGGTTGTTTTTAACGGCTTGAGAAAACTAATGTGAATATATATTCAGGGCCGGCGACAGAATACTTGGGCCCGGGCTTGGATCTTGTCGTCACCACACACACCCTCCCTCCTAACTAATTAAATTTATAGATAGATAGATAGATATTTATTATAGTAGTACACATTTAAATTTATATGTGTTAAATATAATTTCGAAGGAGACAATAAAGAGTGTGTCTTCTGCTGGAATTATAAATTTTAATTATTTATAACGTTATAAATAAATAAAATTTATAATTCCAGCAGAAGACACACTCTTTTATTGTCTCCTTCAATATATAAAAATTCTGCTACTCTCTGCAAAAACTTTCAATTTAAATATAATTTCATATATTTTTTGTTAGAGTTCGTGGCTGTAATGAAACTGTATTAGAAGAAGGAGGAGGTATCAGCCAAAGTTGGATGCACTGGGTTCAATAAAACATCCTGAATAAACCGTTTCGGCCTGAATTTATTTACAGTTGAGAGGACTCCCTATGGGAGGATCCTTAAGCCCAATTGCTGCTGAAATAGTAATACGACAATTTTACTAATCATGCTTGGAACCTCTGGGTTTGGTGTTTTATTTACAATATGTTGATGATTCGATAGCTTCTGTCCCTGAAAGCCCCATTTCGACAATCCTAAAAAGTTTTAATGAATTCCACCCAAATTTCAAATTTACTTTTGAGGTAGAGAGGGACGATAGGAATTCGGTTTTGGATTTGGAAATAATAAAGGAAAGCGATGGTTCACTAACGTTTGATATATATAAAAAAGCTTCAAATAGTGGAAGGATATCCAACTAACTGTCCAACATACCTGTCCTAAAATCAACAGTCTGAACTATTTTTTGTAGATAATTTTTGTTTTGTGTGATGAGGAGTTTAGGCGGAAGAATATTGTGAACTACATAGACATGGATGTATCAAATAACTACCCTATGCATATTTTTAATACGACAATCAGAGAATTCTGAACCAAACAAAATATAATTTAAATAACGATGTTAACACCTTAACAAATAATAATAATACTAATTCAAATAACCAGATTGGACCATACTATTCTGTTACCTATATTCCCGGCATATCCGAAAAATAAGAAAACTTTTTAAAATTTACAACGTTTACATTGCCCAAAAATCATAGACAATATTCAATTTTTATTTAATAATAAAGATCCAACTCCTAGAGAATTATGTAATAATATTGTTTATCAAATCAATTGTCTAGATTGTCCATTAAATTCTAGCACCTATATATAGGGAGACGTTCACGATCATTAAAAATTAGGGTCTATGAACAGATGAACACAGATTAAGTGTTCGAAATATAGAGACAAACACAGCACTCTCCAGCCATGCAGTCATTCTTTTGATTTTGATAATGCGCGGCTATTAATCAAAATTGATAATTTCTACAAAAAAATCCTTAGACGAAATGCTATATATATATATATATATATATATATATATATATATATATATATATATAAAAGCAGGTGACAAAGCTATTAATTTTAAAATAGATTGCATGTTACTATCCAATATTTACACTTAGATATCTTGTGGGATATGAGCCCACATCTGTTCTCTAGACCTTCATATATAAATGAATAAATAAATAAAATGCCTTTTTGAGTTTTTTAATAAATTATAAGATGGTGATATGTAGACATTAAATTGTATAATTTGAAGGAATGGGAAGAATGCAGGAATTAAAAAGTAATTAAATTCTAATTTGCTCCAATGTAAATAAAAAAAAAAGAGAATTATGCAATTGGATGTTGGATGAAAGCAGTCCACGTGGTTGTAAAAAAATAAGACTATAGAGGTTTTATTATTTTACATTTATTTGTTAAACCGACGTTTCGGAGATTTATTCTCTCCTTCTTCAGGGTAACAAAAAGTCAATGAAAGTAGTTCAAAACATAATTACTTTCTGTCTCCTTTGACAATGCCAAAAAAACATTATAAAATTTTTTTTTCATCTCGAATAGAAAATAAAGTAACAAGCAATTGATGATCAATGTGAACATATTGAATAGAAAATAAAGTAACAGCAATTGATGATCAATGTGAACATATTGATCATCAATTGCTTGTTACTTTATTTTCTATTCGAGATGAAAAATTTTTTTATAATGTTTTTTTGGCATTGTCAAGGGAGACAGAAAGTAATTATGTTTTGAACTACTTTCATTGACTTTTTGTTACCCTGAAGAAGGAGAGAATAAATCTCCGAAACGTCGGTTTTGACAAATAAATGTAAAATAATAAAACCTCTATAGTCTTGTTTTTTTACAACCACCGTGGACTGCTTTCATCAACATCCAATTGCATATTTATACCAGTCCGTCTCCTAAAGAAAATCTCTATCAATGAGAATTATGATGACCTCCTATAAGGGTCAAGTATTTAATTTTTAGAAAAAAATTACTTCCAACAATGGCAGTTGCATTGCAGAATAATAATAATTTTGTGTTCCAACAAGACGGGCGGCATGCCATACATCAAGAAAATCTTTAAAATGGCTTTCTGATCATAATGTTCCATTTTTGGAGTGGGTGGCAAACAGTCCCGACTTGTCACCAATAGAAACTCTTTGGCACACAATGAAAAAGCTATTACGAATATAACCATCTAGAAACGTAGTCGAATTAAAACACAAACTTCAAAATGTTTGGGATACTTTCACTCAAGATGAGTGTCAAAACTTAATAAATACGTTGCCCAAAAGAATTCAAGCCGTAATTACAAATAAAGGCGACGTCACACAGTGGTAAAGTTTTTGGATTTTGTATGTTTTCCTTGTTTTTAACAATTAAAAAATAATTTTAAGTTAAATATTACAATAAATAGTTTTAAATTGTTTAAAATGTTGTTCTAAATGATAATAAAAATAAATATTTAAATTAAATTTACCGTGAATTAGCATAATTTTATTTAAAAAGAAAAAATATTGGTGGGCCAGTTGAGATGGGACGGGGCTCGTAGCTCTTGTCCGAAATCGAACTTGAATTTGAATTATTTTTTAATTTAGAGCTTTTTAACAAATTCCATTTTTTTGCAAGTATATGAAAAATATTGAATTATAAATAAATAACTTTACTAATTAAAATCTTAGTCTGAATTTGAACATGATTTCTTATGGTAGTACGCCTATTTTTAGGCAACAATTTGCGCAGAGAAAAGAATGAAAGCTGCGTATGAGCTAGGCGAGTCCAGTCGTTGATGGACTACTCCAGAGCTATGACATGGAAGCCTTCAAGTATAAATGAAAGGATAATTTTTACATAAGCATTAAATAGGTAGAGAATAGAAAAGGTCTAATTTACCATATATTCATATACATATTCGAGTTTTCCCGATTTGTTGACTCATTTTATTAATGTGATTTTGATTTTTACTTTATCCAATGCGATTAACCAAACTAGATGTCGAATCCTCATCCATGTCCATTAAATATTGCAGTTTGAGTCGAATTTTCTTTTTCGAAATGTTTTTAGTTATTTTATAATGATTTGTATTATAAATAGATTCTAAGTTTTAATAAATAAAACATTTTGAATTTTTTAAAATTTCCAACTTATATTCTGATAAAACAAACGGAAAAAAATATTTAAAAAAATATATCTTTTAGTTTATCAAAATAAAAACATATTTTACAACCACAACGCTTTGTTTGTTGAAATATTCAGAACATAACAGGCTAAACATATTATACATCCGCATCTATGACTCTATTTTACTTAATTGTTTGTTTGTCCACTACCAAAATGACTTCACTTTTTCATTACTTGTCAGGAGTCCCGAAGATATGAACATTTACAACAAAAACAGTCTTAATATAAATTTTATTTTGACTTTCAGTCAAGTTTAAACAAAAGTGAACAAACCCGCCTTTAAGGGTAGATGACGTTGATGTTGATGGTACAGCAGATATTTGGCTAATATATAAGGGATATAGAGAGAGTTGTCTGAGAAGTGGGAGCAAATCGAGTTGTCAAAGAAGAGGAATAACATTGACAGAAATAGCTTTTTTGGCCAGAATGATTTTTTTTATACATACCCCTTGAGACTTTGATAGATGTGTAATCTCCTTCCTTGGGCTGCTAAAACAACTACCAACCAAGAATACATCTAAGCAAGAGCTGATTTTTTTATCCCAGAGAGATAAAACATATTCTTTATTTTTATATAATTCTATCAACAAGTAATTTTACCTTTTTAAACATCAAATTATTGTAAGAAATAGTAATGTTTGATATTAGTTCATGGTTATTCAATAAATAAAGCGAAATGATTATTTAAAAAAATGTATTTCAAAATTTATAAAAAGATAGTAAACTTGTACATATAAAAATTATAAAATTATTCTGAAGATGAAATACAATCTTTGAAAACATTTTTTGAACATTGTAACAAAATAAACTGTTTATATATTTCACATTTAAAACGGGTGATTACAAATCTGACAACAAATCATATAAAATAAAAGATTTAAAAAAATTACGTATTTGGCAGATACGCGCGCATATCGGAAGGTTAAAATAAATAATCTAGTTAAATTGTGTTTTTACCCGGAAAGTTTTGGGGTAGTTGTAATTTCTTATATCATTTATGATTTTTGGTGTGGTGAATCCGAATCTGAGGCTTGTTAACAAAATATCGTCACGGAACATTGTAAAAAATGCAAAAAAATGGTAAAAAATATCTCATTCTTTGCTTACAACTCGAAAAATAACCTTCCTATTAAAAATGAAAGTTCATAAAGTTTCCTACTCCTTTTGACAATGTTCCATAACGAAATTTTGTTAACAAGTCTCAGATTCGGATTCAGCACACCAAAAAACATATTGGATCAAAAAATCAAAATTACCCCCAAAACTTTCCCACGAGGGGCCCTTTAGAGAACAATTTAATTGAACTAAAAAGGTACTTCAAGAAATTAAAAAAGAACATAATTCTTGAGTGTACTTTCCGACTATTTAATTTTCATCGACTTTTTTGGGAACGAAAACTCTGTCAATCTCAAGAGTAAGTGAAATGAAAGAAATCTGTAAGCAACAGTAGAATCGAGTTTCATTTCACGAATCACCATTTCTTTTTCATATGGTTTTTTAAACAATGTTTACCAGTATTACAGCTAGCCAAGTGAATACTTGAAATCAAGCGTTAATGATTGATTTTTTTTTTAATTTTAAAAATTTGTTTCCGGATACCAGGAGAGAACAGAGTATACTTTCCTTCCCACCAATGAATCCATTTTGTGAACAATAATTTTGTCTATCTCAAGTTCATGTGAAATAAAAGAAATCACTAAGCAGCAGTAGAATCTGAGCTTTAATTTTGAAAAGGAAGGTTATTTATGAAAAGTTAATAGTTTACGAGTTATAAGCAAAAGAACGCCAAAAATGAGATTTTTGACCTTTTTTTTTTGCATTTTTGACAATGTTCCGTCATGAAATTTTGTTATCAAATCTCAGATTCGTATTCAGCACACCAATAAACATATAGTATCAAAAAATCAAAACTACTTCCAAAACTTTCCCGCGAGGGGCCCTTTAGAGAACAATATAATTGGACTAAAAATGTACTTCAAGAAATTAAAAAAGAACATAATTCTTTATTAAATAAATATATGAAATATATTTAACCTGCCACAAGAAAAGTTTTGTCACAAAGAGAAACAAAGAGGTTGTTCTCTGCTTGATGCAAATAAACATACTCACATATATATATATCGAGATGATATATCTGTATATATATTATTTATTTGTTTGAGACTATAGTTTCGAAGACTTGGTCTTCATCATCAGTCTTTCTTCAATTATAAATGTTTTTCATGGAGTCAATATCATATGGATATTGAAAACTTGGTGTTCTTTCGTCACTGCTGGAGGGCTAGGAATTAATCTCGATATATATATGTGTGTATGTTTATTTGCATCAAGCAGAGGACAACCTCTTTGTTTCTCTTTGTGAATCAACAACTCTGCTACTCTCGGCAAAACAAAAACTTTTCAATTAAAAGTTTTGTCGTTGCCGTTACTCATCCCATGAGCCCTGCCCTTGAAGGGGGATTCTGACCCCCAACCCTCCCCCCCGTGGCTACGCCTCTGTATATATATATATATAATATGGTATATATTTATATATATATATCAGTGGTGTGAGGTCCATAGATGTTGTGGATGCTGCGCATCCTTAAAATTACAAAACTTTAAGGGTATTTTTATATCTTGTCATATTACAATCTTCTTTAATTTTATTTGCCTTGATTAATTAATTTATTTTTTGTTATATGAATATGATACGTACGCTCTTTTGGTCGTTTGTTTTAAACTATCAAAAGTTAAAACAATCACTAGAAATAGCCAAAGGGAAGTTAAACTATCCTCTCTGACTTTAATATCAAATGAAAAAAATCTATTGTTAAATTTGAAAAATAACAAAAAATTATATTATTTAATTATTATCGATGAAATTCCCAAAATGAATAAAATAAAATTTAAAAATTGAAGAGATATTTTTTGGACATCATCCCCTGGTTGAATAGTCACTGCCCACCACTGATATAATAACTATATACATATATATATATTACTTAAAAGTCCATTTAGTAAGATTCTAAAGGTGAATGCGCAACGGCGGACACCTGCTGTTTAGATGCATTAATAGCCCGAAAAATCTTTTCACATAATTATTTTCTAATATTATTCAATGAAAATAAAATCGCGAAGGACTCTCTTTCTCTGTTCCTCTTTTGTTCTTCTGTTATGGTCATTGAGCATGCAATTCAAATTTAATCAAACGATTTAAGATAAAAACAAATTACATACTTGAAAATAATTGCAATATGATTTCATTTTTAAGAATTTTTTTAAAATAAATTATTACTTGCTCGTGCGCTTGTTATTAGTAGTGAACTATAAGATATTTAAAAATAGCTATAGAGAGAGAGGGTAGAAATCAACTTTTTGAATAAGGGTGTGGCTGGGAGAAAGAGATGGAGATAAGCCCCAAAAGAGTGCTAGAGGGTGCCAGAGTGGGGTGCTAACATTGAAATTAATAATTATTTTTCTTTCCATTCATAAGACGATCCAAAAGAAAAAGTGGCTTCAAACGAGGGTCCAAATACGATTACAGTGATTCTTAATAAAAAATATTCTATTCCATATATTCTTTAAAGCATTCATTAATTTTGTTGGTACCGTCTTTTCTTAAATTTCTTTATTTAGTGCATTTTTAGCTTTTTGAATAATGGCTTTAACGATTTTGATAAGAAAATATAATTAGACACTAAAACAAGACTAAAAGGTCTTCAAAAAGAGATTTTGTTCTTTATCCCTACGACTGGAAACTCCCCGCGTCCATCTTTTCAGGAACATAGGTATAACCGAGGGTGAACCGAGATTGTAATTAGGTGTACACCGTCTTTGGAATTATTTGGAATTCATTAGATAATCTATTGCCATCTATTGTTTTCTACTTGGAAATGAAAGTGGAAGTGGAAGTATAGGTGTACATGATTTTAGGTCGCAGTCCACCCCTCGGGTATAACGTTGAGTTTTCAAAACCCGTACCCTCAGGTATCTTTTTCTTATCCCTAAATTTCTTCTTGATTATGCTGTTCAATCTAGCTCTTTTAACGACACCCCAAAGCTGATTAGTCATTCTCATTATTTTTTTCACGGTGCCTCCAGATCTACAGCATCTTGGCATTTTTGAAAATCTTGTAATCTTGTGTCAGTGAAGTTTATGGTAGTTTTATCGAAATCGTTAGCAATTTTTGGGAAATTTAAAAAAATTAAAAATATTTAAAAAATCGCTCACATCACTATTTGATCTGTTAGCTCCTGAATTCAAGATTTCATATTTATAGATAGATCCAGATGGTTAGCCAAAAATTACTAATACTACAAAGATAGATTGATAAAGATATCGAGAAGAAACCTGTATAGCACTCGTACCCGGCCTCTAGAGGGGACGTGGGGAGTTCGCCAAGTAAATTATTAACCGACTCTCAAAAAAGTGAGGAGGTTCTCTATTCGACTGAATTTTTTTTTTTTTTTTTTTTTGTGCATATGCTACCTCATATCTCCGCCAATTGTGAACCGATTTTGAAAAATTTTTTGCATTCGGTCCAGTCTAGCCTTTCGATTGGTCTCATTTTTTTTATAGGTATTAGACCTTTTTTGTTAGGTTTGTTCAGGCCTAACTTCTTTGTTTATGAACCGATTTCGATGATTCTTTTTTTATTGGAAAGGTGGTATCTTAGGGATGGTGCCATATTAATTTGGTCAAGTTCTGATAATATGATCACTATTAATAACATCACTAAAAAGAGAAAAAATAAAAATAATTTTTAAGAAAACCGACTTCAAAAATATTAAATGCAACAAATAAAATACACTAAAAGGTATAAAATAATTATTATCTTATTTAGTTACAACTAAACTACGAAATATTAACATGAAATTACTTTTGAAGTCGGTGCCAAACAAACTATATTATTACGATTGTTCGGGCGCCAATATTACGATCATATTAATTAAGAACTCGTAATCTCATTAAAAAACATTTATTTAACAACAACATCAACATATAAATATAAATACAAACAATAAAACGATTAACAATACATCAAGTAAGCTTTGTACGCATCAATTCTCCCCTCCTTAGAACGCGGACGCAGCTTCCCACAGGATCATTCTTCTTTCTTCCTAGGTTTAAAATAACTCGAATGATATTTAACTAACCTTCCCCTTTCTTGACTATTTTCAATAATTTTTGCTCCATCCATCGATTCTTCTAAATATAATTTTATTTGATGAAGTAACTCTTCCTTATTTTGATTTAATTTCATCTGACCAGCATCTAGTTTCTCCTCTTCCATTATATTCAACTCATCCTCCTTGACTTCCTTCAACCAGTACGGAATTAAATCATCTTCATTAGTTAATGCCCTTCTACTTTCCTCTATTTGTAATTCCATTGATGGCCGAATGATTTCCGAAAATTTATTCATACAACAAATAATATGACTAGAGCTCTCACTTTCTATTCTTACTTTCTTAGGGAATTCTACTGCTTTTTGGACAAGGAACTCCCTTTTTCCTTGCCCCTCCACTCGTTTCCCTTCTTGAAGCAAGTCTCTTCCCCATGTCCTTCCCGCCTACAGAATCCACAAAAACGTCTATCCTGAATGCAACTTCTATCCTGAGTGGGACTCGTCTTCTCTTCTTTATCCACATCCTTTAAATCCCTTTCTATTTCTTCTACCGTCTGCATAAACCCTTCAATATCAGTGAATTTCATTCCCCTAATGGACGATCTAATACGTGGAGTAATCATCTCCACTAAAACTTGCAGGATTGAACCAGCATCTTCGTCCGGAAAAACTCTCTTATATAAAGCCATCTTATTCTCAATAAATAACCTTATAGGTTCGTCCCTTCTCTGTTTCTCCTCATAAAACATAACCTTTAACTTTGAGACTACGATTAAACTATCGTATTCTCGGAGAAATTTCATTTTAAAATCTTTCCAATCCAACGCGGGAAATTGATTCACCACCCGCCACCATGTCTTGGCCTTATCTAACAACTGATCCGAAACCACCATGAGCCAAACATCTTCCGGTACTTTATATTTTAATAGAGTATTCTCGACCTTTTTTAAAAATAACTTCGGATCTTCCTCTGGGAGAGCTCTAAACACCGGAAGGAATTTTCCCACGTCTGCTAATTGAATATTCCTATTAATCTCGAAATCACTAGCCTTTTCCGAATTTTTCTCCCTTTTTATCATTTCTTCCAATTCTATTCTCTTGTTTCTTTCCTCTTCCAAATCATCCTTTAATTTCTTTATTATTTCTTCAAAATTATTTTTTAATTTATTCACCTCCTCTCCCAAATCCATTACTCTATGCTCACCTTTTTTTATATCATCCTTGATCTTCGATATCTCCTCCTCGTTATTTCCATATTCGAAAAATCATTTTTCTTATTCCTCTTCGCCAGTGGTCCACTAGGTTTTCTTATCATTTTCACATTGTTCGGGCGCCAATATTACGATCATATTAATTAAGAACTCGTAATCTCATTAAAAAACATTTATTTAACAACAACATCAACATATAAATATAAATACAAACAATAGAACGATTAACAATACATCAAGTAAGCTTTGTACGCATCAATATCTATAAGCGAGCGTACCAACCAAACGTACTAAGTAAGATCCGTCGAGTGCGATTCATAAAAGGTATCTGTTCGGCACCGACTTAAAATTTTTTTAAGAGAATAAAATTGATATTCTATTAAATTATTTTATAGAAAAATACCTTTATTTAATCAAATTGGCAAATTCTGTGGAATTTAAAATAAAAAAAAACAATTAATTTTATTAAAAATAAATTGAAAGAAATGTAATTATACATTTTTATTCCAACAACCACCTGTGAATAATTATTTCAATTAACAAAAACCCATCAAAAACAACTTATCCGAAGATGAGACCTTTATAGATCGAATTGTCAACACAAAAATCCGCCTAACCCGTGAATTTCATCCAAATCGTTAGAGCCCTTTTTCGACAAACCGATTCTAAATATATATACAAGAATTGCTCGTTTAATATAAAAAGATAAGATACATTTACCTTATTTTTTTTTTGCTTTTCATGTGCTTTTCATGTAGGGGTAATAGCGACCTATGAAAAATATTTTGGGGTAATAGAAGTGTTTGTGAATTTGTATAAATATTATTTATTTATTTATTAAAGAAGCAATGGATTTAATATAGAAGAATAACTGCAAAACTATTTATTAATCTTGTATTTTAATATTTATATTTTTATTTTATATATGGTATATACATATAATAAATATATATTTTTTACAAAGACCCAAAGGACTTATTTTGCTAGCGATTTTTTTTCGTTTTCTTATAAAAATCGACCAAGTTTTGTTTCTTTGTGCAAACTCTATTCGACCGTATCAAAGAGACAATTTTCTTCTAAAAAGCAAAGGTCTTAAAATAAGGCCATTTGATTTTAAAATAAAATAATAGAAGATTTGAATAAAAATACTATATTTTAATATTTCTATTTTGTTTTTTAAGCACAACCACTTTGAACTTGGCTCTTCTTCTTCTGAGCACACGCGGTGTTTGTAAATTCCGTAAAGCAGGCAAAAAGATGTACAAAAAAAAATAAAAAAAATAAAAATAAAAAAAAAAAATAAAGAAAACGTACATATCTATTCGGGATGTTTGAAATTCGACCCTCGTCTCGTTCGCGTCGTTAGCTGCGCGATCACGTGACCTCAGTTAAACGGTGCGTAGGCGAAGTGCTAAAAAATAAAAAAATAAAAAATAAAATACTCGAAGAGATCGATTATTATTAGCCTATCGGAAGTGAAACCATCAATCACTTGATATTTTATGTTAGTACAAAGTCGTTTCTATTTTTCTATAAGCTTGAACATTTTTCTAATCTTAAATTAATATTTATATATAAATGGAAAATGAACATTTTAACTGAATGTCAATCGAAAGACAGAATTTGCGTTTTAAACTTCGAGAGAGATTAAATTTTAATTAAGTTGCACCATACAAAGGCTCTCTCATCCCTTCAAAAAAAGTTGTTCATCTTCTCAAATGCTATATTTCTTTCATGGTGGGGCAATAAATATATTCAACAAAATCTAAAGAGAACTTGGGTTTAAGAGATTCACGCTACAATATACAGCTCTCAAGACTTTCGAACCTTTGCATGAATAAAAATTAATATCATTTTTAACCGACTTCAAAAAAGGAGGAGGTTATCATTTCGACTGATTTTTTTTTTTTTTTTTTTTTGTTTATGTTACCTCATATCTCCGTCAATTGTGAACCGATTTTGATGATTTTTTTTGCATTGGGTTTAGTCTAGCTTCCGATTGCTCCCGTTTTTTTTCCATTCGTATTGGACCTTTTTTGATATGTTTGTTCAGGCATAACTTCTTTTTTTATGAACCGATTTTAATTATTTTTTTTTTGGAAAGAGGGTACCTTAGAGGTGGTACCATATTAATTTAGTTAAGTTCTGAAGATATGATCAATGACGAAATAACGTAAATCTCCCATTCTTATGACCAAAAAATCGAAATTATAAAAAATAAAATCTTTTATAACAACAATCTTAAAACATTCATTTAAAACCCGCAAACTTTTCGAGAGAATTTCTATATTTATGAATTGAATTTTATTATCATTTTCTGATTTAGGATGGGGAGGATGGAGAGGAGGAGATACCAATCGACTTGATTGGGGAATAATGGAATTGAAATAATTATCGGAAAAGAGGTTTTTTTATCTAATTAGATTTTTCCTCTTATTAAAAACAAGGACTAAATATGAATAAGGACACTCCATTGTGGAGAAGCAATCTCCGGAATCGAAGCTAAAATACAAGGTATACATTAATTAATGTAAAATAATTGGTTTAATAAAATTTATAAAATTTATCATTTTCTGATTAATTTGCCCGACGATTTCTCTTACGAGATGCATGCAAGGTATTATTATATTAAGTCACTATTAATAACTTCACTGAAAAGAGAAAAATAAAAATAATTTTTATAAAAAAATAAAACCGACTACAAAAAAATTAAATGCAACAAATAAAATAATAATAACTTAAAAATAAAATAAAAATACACTAAAAGGTATAAAATAATTATCTTATTTAGTTACAACTATGCGACGAAATATTAACATGAAATTACTTTTTGAAGTAGTTGTCAAACATACATTTTATGAATCACACTTGACGGATCTTAATTAGTACGTTTGGCGGGTACGTTCGCTTATAGGTATAGTTTGTTTGGCACCGACTAACGTATACTAAGTAAGTTCCGTCGAGTGCGATTCATAAAAGCTATATGTTTGCCACCGACTTCAAAAAGTAATTTCATCTTAATATTTCGTCGTTTAGTTGTAACTAAATAAGATAATTATTTTATACCTTTTAGTGTATTTTATTTTATTTTTAAGTTATTATTTTATTTGTTGCAATTAATTTTCTTGATGTCGGTTTTATTTTTTTATTAGGTCAAATTGGACACTAATACTATCTGTCTGTACACGTGACAGAGTTTTGCAGCTCGTAAACTAAATAAGATATAGTAGAAACTTGAAATGTAGAGGTATGTTTTCATTTTCCAGCAAAAAATACTTTTAAAATTTTAATCAAATAATTATTGTGGGAAAGAGTCCGGTTTGATGTAGGGTTAAAAATGCAGGAATGCAAGAAATGAAAATTCTCTTTTTGAATATGAGAATAGCGGGCTTAGTGCAATTGAATCATAAGAACCTGAAGAACAAATTCGGTCTAATAAACGAGCCCTGTTCAAATCAATCAAATAAAAATTTAAAATTCAAAACTAAAATGAAATCCAAAGGGCGTCCAAAGAGAAAAACTAATCAGACCACATTTTACAAACAAATAAATAAATAAATAAATAAAAATACAGATTAATATAAAAGTAATATATTTATTTTATTTTATTGATTTACCGACCAACCTACTTTAAACTTCATTACTTATATTTCACTGATTTAATTATACTTCATAGTTTATTCATTACTTTTTGATCAACATTGTAAATTAACTTTAATAAATAAAACTATAAATATTTATGATTGTGTTATTATTATCAAATATTAATTGTAATAATACCCCATACAGTCAGTATGTATATGTCGGAGGTAGAGTCGACCAGGGTTTAA